>CAJHQP010001649.1:0-107572 GCA_905132765.1 Moricandia arvensis
TAAATAAGAGAAATAATATATCTACAAATGTTGAGAATGACGAGCTCGTTGGTCTTAGTCCATATCATCGTTGAAGTCGGAGAAAGAGATACAAAGGGTATCCTATTTTTTTTTCAGTTGAGTTATCGGTTGAGTTCTCCTCTTGAGGATGGGATAGTGAGAAGGATATAAAGGAAGTTGGAGCTAAACGATGTGATGATTTGTATGTTTTATGTTTTATTTACAATTAGGACTTCGTTAATTAACTCCCTCTTTGGCTTAGAAACTTAATACTCGGATTTCTAGTGTGTTAAACTTGTTCTTTGTGGTTCGACCCTTATTGATACAATGACCTAGTCAATTTTCGAGTAGTATAGTGAGGTTTTATTCTTGATAGAAACAAACCCGCGCGCCAATCATCTTTGACGATCCAAATTAGGCCATTTTTAGTTTTTCCTTTAACTTAAGATTTGTATGCAGAATTCCTCTACGAAATTCAATTCAATTTCTATTGTTCACTTAGTCTATCCATAAATTTATTAGCTTACTAAGATAATATGCCTATTTAAAAATGTACCTTAGTCATGACAAATTTGATTAGACCTTGAATTGTCTGCTCATTCATACATATAACTTGATCTTGTTGCCACCATGCTTCCTTGTCCAGCTCGATCAGTACTTTACTGCATCCCTTCATTCCTTAGTCACTCAACTAACAGTCCCCACATACCAAGTACCCTAGAGATATGGCTCTATCTTCTATCCATCCATTTAGTACAATCAGAGCGCTAGCCACGTTGACGCTCATTGGTCAGTTACTGATCATCACATGATCAACCATAATTATCAAACTCAACTCAAAATCAACCCACATGTTCCCTGCCACAATACAATCACCTATAACCAGTCATGCTTCTGGTTGTAACCAGTCATAACTGTCATGTCTTGTAGAACACCGTAATAATTATGCTCAACCAACAATAACCACGATCCCCTGATCCATCAAAATATATTACAACCATCAACCACCTAGCCAAAATCCAACAAGTTCTCATCTCAGACTTGACTCAAGAGTCTCATCAAATTTGTGGCTAATGATGCCCTCATGAGGCAATTAATAACCATCGTCATCTCAGACACATGGTATGAATTTGTCTCTGTCAAGCACCTATACTGTAACTCCTAAACAGATGATCTCGGTCCAGAATTCTACTATATTTATCGATCAACACTTATCCTAACCACAATTGATCTTCAATGACTTAATCTTAGATTTCATAGATCCAACTACGGATTTTTCAGTTGATCAGTCACGATCCATCAGTCAGCCCAAATATCAATCTGATCCTCCACATATCAGATCAAAACCTATCTCTACGACCCCACCCAGTCTTTCTCGGTTGTAGCCACCAATTGACCAATTATTCAAGCATGATCATGTCGAATGACACTCATACCCAAGATCAATCCAGAAACTGTCGAATTCACCATACTCGACTTGTGGCCGTAGTCCATGACTCCCCCCCCCCTTAAGCCATTGTCGACATCTACTCTATTTCTCTCGGCCATCCTCTCTTTCTTTTCTTTTTCTGTTTCTTCTTTCTTTTTGTCTATGGAGCTAACTTTTCCCGTTGATCTCTCCCAAAAATCCTTAAAACCAACAACTGGATGGGTTCTACTTTCCCTTAACCGCTCCCACACCCCATTAGAGCATGTCCACCCTCACCCCATATTTTACTCTAAAATTGAGTAATGAACAAAAAGATAAAAGCGTTACTCTATAAATGAAATAATTTTTTTTATTACTCTATTGTTTACTCCATTTTGGAGTGAAATATAGAGTGAAGATGGAGATGCCCTTAGTAACTGCACTGTGATAGTTTATTCCCATCAGTAATTGCACTTTGTCAGTTTTTATCAACTTCTAATGATACTGTAACTGTTCACTCCTAGGCTAATATTACTCTAACCTCCATGTGACAGCTTAAGCAATTCAATAACTGCCCAGTTCAGTAACCATCTGTATCAGTTACTACACCCAGTAACTGCTCTAGCAACTAATCTAGAAACGCTCTAGTAACTGCTCTTGAAACTGCTCCAGTAACCGTTTCCGCCAAAACGCATGTCAGTCAGATTACTGAAACTAAATGATCCAGAAAAATCCCAATCGTCTTGTCTAAATCCGACAATCGATTTTGCAACTGAAAAACTCAACGTCACTTTTGAATCCGACTACACTTGTATGAATCCGACGATTGATCTTTGAAAATTCCGACATTATCTAAGTAATCGTTTGATCATCCTAAAATTGTAGAATGGACTGTTCCTTCTTGTCGTAAGACCGACTGACCGAGCTTTGACATGCTCCAAACAGTCCAATCTTAGCTTTATTCAAATATCATCCAGTCTAATCTTAACATACATTGATTCGGATCAGCTTCCACTAGCGGAAAGATCATTCAATATTGGCTAACTCTTCTCAGTCAAATCATGACCGGCTTGTGTGAACAATATAGCTAAAAATCATCCTTCGACTATTCCAGCTCAGTCCTTGAAACGCGGACACTACACTTTTCATAAGTTTGGCATGGGATGTTACAATACTAGTGATGATCATAATCCACGTAATACACTCAGTACCGACAAACTTACTTTCCTCGGAATTTTGTCGGAATTCCGTCGGAAATTTCCGAGGATATATGTGGCCGTCGGAATTTCCGTCGGAATATGCCATGTTTTCTTGTAGTGAGTGATCTAAAATCTAGTTTATGAGATGAAGTTTTGCAACACAATTATATACTACTCTCACGTAATTTCATATTTTAATGTGGGAAACTTGATATGCCACGTAATGCTAGAGATTGGACATATGTAGTGTGAAGTTTGTAGAACTAGACATCCATGAATGAGTTACAATCGAAAAAATGAAAATTGACTTTAATACCATATTAGTGTAAAGCTTAACTCATATCTAAAAATCAGCTTGCGGAGATTTTGCCTCCCACTTATATATTATTCAGAAATTGCACCCACTAACACTAAAAAAAACAAAATTCACTCAATACCCAAATCATCCTCTCTCTCTTCTTTTCTCTTCCTATCTCTCTCTACCCTCTTTCTTAAAAATTAATTTTGCTTTTTTTGGTTATTTGACAAATAACCCCATTATTATTTCCATTTCTCTCATATCTCGATGTGGGATCTTTGATAAAGAACAATCATTTACATAGAATATTCGCATAGCAAATCTACAAGTATTGTGTGGCATTCGAAAAGCTCAATTGTGATATAGGCTCAAATGATAACAATGGACTGAGCGGTGTGGGCAAAACAGATTGGATACAATGGTATGGTTTAACTACAGTTTGTATAAGAAAAACGTATATTGTGGAACAATTGCGGTTCGTCTAAAATAAGCGATTCAAAACAAATATGAATAGTGACATGTATAATTAATAATGTAACTACGGAATACATATAATATATTTACATAATAGAAAACCAATAACACTAACATAATTTTAAAATATATATTTCTTATTTTATATATATTTGAAATATGAAATTTAACATGCTGAGATTTTATAATAATACCTTGTTTTATTTTTAAAAATTATAATTGCGCTAGTTTTCTTTAAAAAGATAATTTAAGTTTGTTATTTAAAAATAATAAAATGTAAAACTCAATATCAAAATTTTACTAGTCAATTCTTTATTATGTAATTTTATAAATAATATAAAAATCTATATTTTTATTAAAAAAATACCAAAATAAATAAAGATTTTTGGGTAATCCTGAGAGAGTTTTTTTTCATATGAGTTAAAATCATGAACTAAATACACATGTAGATATATATATATATATATATATATATATATATGTATGTATCTGTAGTGTAATTATAATTTTATTGATTTTATTATAAACTATATGTGAAATATAACATGTATAATATATAGCATAGGTGAGAGATACATATAATATATTTATAACATGTTTCAGAGTTTAAATAACTTTTAATATTATTCACCAAAACAAAAAAACATAGGTATAATATTTCATTATTATTTCTAACATGTTTCAGAGTTTATATAATCCATTCAATATTTATCATTTTTATATTTTATTTATAAAATATTTTTTGCGTATTAATGTTTGTTAACTAAATAAAAAATATGTAAAAATTGATGTATATTATATAAATAAATTATTAATGGTTAAATATGTTTTTTTGAATTTTAATAATTAAATTAATAAGAAAGAAAATTTAACAGATGTATGTATATTAATATGTCAAACCACACCATTTACCTCCCTACCAAATCTAGGTGCGTTCAACACATATTGGGGTGAGTATTTTATTATCTAACTATTTTAAGTCAGCAAATACCCAACTATCATTTATTCAAATATAATATAACAAAAAATTAGTTGGTTGTCAAAATTGAACTTAAAAAAAGTTAAACAATAATTATTAAATGGAAATGTTAATTGCAGTTAGAAAAAGGATCCAGTTTGGCATTTAAAATCCATAAACACTAAAATCAATATTATATATGATTATGAGTGAGAGGAAGTGATTACCGTGACTGAAAATCAATCAAGATAATTCCGATGAGAGAATAGTTGGAATCGAAAGTATTTTTGATTGATCTTTAGTCACCGATAATCGTTTCTTTTGACTCAAAATCATATAAAAAGAATTGTTTTTAGATTTTAAAAGCCAAATTTGATTCTTTTTCTATTTACAATTAATGATTTTTTTAATAATTACTGTTTGATTTTTGTAGTTTTGCACAGTTAACTATGATTTCACGATTAAACTTGTGCAAGTGATAGTTCGATATTAAAAATGTTGATTTCAAATAGTTGGCGATTTAAAAATCCATTTTCCCAGCTGAATGAATATTTTTTTGTCCTGCTGACAGCTTCTTCCCAACCCACTCCAAACATTATAAGTTCCATAACTTCAAATACTTTTAGTTAATAGAATAAAAATAAAGAAGAGCAATCGTAAATATAACAATTCGCTAATAATATTTTAAAAAATTAATTTAAAAGAAATAGTATATAGAAAAAATTTCAAGTTTACCATTTTTGTTGTACCACTTTTCATTTTTACTTTTATTAAATAGACATTTTCATAAATAACATTCTTTTAAGAGACATTTTTTTAAAAAAATTAATTAGAATCCTAAATTTTACATTCCTAAACCCTACCACACCCTACCCCATCTCTCAACTCTAAATCCTAAGTGTTAGATTAATTAACCTCAAAGTTATAAATGTGTTTTTTCTCTTAAAAAGTAAAGGTGAAAGTGATTAAAATAAAAATGAAAAATAATACAAAAAATGATATTTTGAAAATTTCTAATATATAAATTAGAAAAATCAGCCATGGAACGAGCTTTTAATAAAATTAGGATTTAACTATTTTTGTTGGTACCCGGATATCATGTGTTTATAGACTGTGTTAGTTTTTGGTGTTTTATAATAATAACAAAAGATATTTAAAACTGTTTTGTACCACTCTAAATTTCTCAAAACTAAAAAAACAGCTAGCGTTTATGGTTACCAAAAAATGAAAAAAAAACAATTTTTGAAAAATTGTGTAAAATAATAATAATTTTTTAATTATTTTTTAAATTGAGATAGTATAAATAGTAGTATATATAATATTGTAGTTATGATAAAACTTTTAAAATAAATTATTTGCTACAACTCTTTAGACATCAATAAATACATATACATGTATAAATTTAAAAATATTTTTTAAATTTAATTTATGATTTTATAAATATAATTTTTATATTTACTATAATAATATGATTTTAATATTTTATAATTGTATAAAGTAAAAATATTATTAATTTACTATTAAACTGATGATGCATTCAAGAGTCTCTTAGTCATAATTATTGCATAAACATATCAATTTTTAATTATTGTATTAGTCGTATAAATATTTAATAATAATTAAAATTAGATGTTTTTCTGCACAATGTGAAAGATAATTTTTATTTTAAATTATATTTTTGAAATGAAATTTGGTTAGTATTTTAAAATTTGATATTTTAAATCAATACTTTAATATACATTTTCAGCAAGTTAAACATAAAACTAATATAAATAAAATTTTAATTTATTTTAACTATATTTTAATATATATGTAGATACTTAAAATTATAATCTTAAATAATTTTTTAATTTATTATTTGAGTTAAGATATATTTAATTAATTTGTATAAAATTAGAAAATGATATAAAATTTTAAAATTACCAGAAGATAAGAAACAAAATTAAACATAATTTCTAAACTCGTAGATATAAAAAAACAAATATATTAATAAAAGTTTTTAGTTTTAAACAGATTGTATAAATTTTGAAAGTTTTTTGAAATAAAAAATGTATAATTATTAAAATAGATAAAAATAATATATTAAATTTTGTAAATAATATCATATTATTTAATAGTATGTTTATTTTAATGATGATATATCAATTATTTTTATATTTTAAAAAATTATTTAATAATAATATATAAATCATTATTGTTTTTAAAACGGTTACCAAAAATAAACATTAATTATAATTTTAATATTATATTTTTTCAATCATTTCATTTTTTTTCTATATCATGTCTTAAATGTATTGATAATACATATCAAAATCATTTTATAATGTCTAAAAAATACAGTGGTTGCTGCATTTACATTAATCAAATCAACAACATGCAGTGGCTGCTGAATTTTTTACTGACATGGACATTAGTGGGTGGACTCGTGGGCTTACCAGACATAATAAACCAAACAAGACTTCTCTCCTTTATATAAAAAACTAAAAAATAGGAAAATCTCTTTGCATTTTGCAGTTGACCAAAAAATGGAGAATTTACTGGGTCTTCTAAGAATTCATGTGAAGAGAGGTGTGAATCTCGCCATCAGAGATACCTCAAGCAGCGATCCTTACATCGTCTTTCAGTCAGGAAAACAGGTAAAAAGAATTCGATTTTGTGTTCAGCGGAGAGTTTTATCTATTAAGAGTATATATGTATGAAGAGTGGCGGCGTCTTTCTTAACCTAATTTATTAAATAGAAAGGAAAGCTGAAACCTGTGGTCATATCTTCTCTGCTAAAGCTGAGTTACGTAATTTATTATTTTGTTACAAGTTTAATTGGAGAAGAAGACTTTATGATCATCTTCTTGTTTTTGTGGATCCTTGTTATATGTCTCTTACCTCATCACCAAAAACTGAGATTTAAGGTTTTGAGTTAAAATCTTGTTATCAGTAATCGGGTTGAACCTAAAATCTTGTTAGTTTGTTTGATCAAGGCAGATTTGCAGAGTTTCATATCTAATTCTTAAAATTTATTTGAATCTTGATTTAGTATATATGTATGGAGAGTGTTGGTTTCTTTAACTTAATATAAATTAGAAAAGAAAATTGAAACATGTGGTGATAACTTCTCTGCTAAAGCTGAGATATGATCATGTTCATGTTTTTGTGGGTCCTTGTACATATGATCTATTGAATTATGTAGGAATATTGGTCATCTTATACAGTAAAGCCCACCAATCTCTGCTCTTGTGTCAACATCATCGATACATTGAAATGTTGATTTTTGATATTTTTCCTTTTCGAAAACATTTGATAGTTCTTGATTATTTTTATTTAAAAGAGTTAGTCCCGTTTAGTTTGATAATCTCTCCTCTCTTATATGCAGTTTTTATGTTTTATTTTTTTTGATACAGAAGCTTAAAACCCGTGTAGTCAAACATAACACAAACCCCGAATGGAACGACGATTTAACTCTTTCTGTTACAGATGAAGATCTCACTGTTAAACTTGTAAGTCATCTCTACGTTTTATTTTACCGTGACTGTTAAGAAGCTAGTTTCACTAGGGAAATGAAACTTTTCTTTTGTTATGTGCAGACGGTTTACGACAAGGATTTGTTCTCGGCGGATGATAAGATGGGAGAAGCAGAGTTTAACATTGCTCCATATCTTGAAGCCGTTAAACTACGACATAAACTTGAAGGAGGAAACCTTCCCAACGGAACCATAATCATGAAGGTACAACCGAGCAGACAAAACTGTTTGTCTGAAGAGAGCCATATTCTGTTGAACCAAGGCAAGCTTGTGCAGAACATGTTCCTTAGACTCCAGCACGTCGAGTGTGGAGAGGTCGAGCTACAGCTGGAGTGGATCGATGTTCCCGGTTCAAAGGGTATTTAAGTCTATCTATCCGATCCTTAGTCCCTTGTGCATACATGGTTTAGAAATTCGAACTTCTGCGCTGTTTAAAACTGGTCAGTGAAAGCATCTCAAAACTGATTATGTAATGAACTCTTTGGTGTTTCTGTTCTTATTTGAGTCCAAGAGCGTGACATTCGAGCTCTCCATGAGGGCTTCTTAAACATGAATGAATGTAAAAGCCGAAACGAATATTTTAATAGTCTTATAACTGATGTTTATAAAATATAAATATATGAAAAATTCGTGTTTTCATAAATATAATATTTCGAACTAGACACCGATGCGGAGAGCTCCAAATTCGTTTGAACACTTTGTGTAAGCTTGTCCGCTATTGTGTATATTGTTTTTAGAATATGTTGAATTGTGTAGACATCTCCACCAAAATGCACACAGTGTATTACGTACACGGTACACCTTAATAGGATAATTTTAAATAGGGTTCTTCGTACTACCAAAACAAAGAAGCAAATAGTAAAACCAAGAATCAATGACTAAATATTGTTTATTATTGATCAAGAGAACCAAAATTATAGAGTGTTAGTTAAGAAACTCTAGTTTTATCTGCTTAACTTTATAGTTGAAATTTTGAATAGTCGAACCCTCATTCTAGGGTTTGTGAACTTTTTTTTATAGGTCGTTGTTAGTCGATAATTATGTTAGATTCTTCCATATGAGAATTATGTGAAAGATCTAATGAGTCCTAGTCCACGGATCAGCCCATGGAACCAGACCAACACGAAGATTAAGACGTCCCGAACATTTCAACCGATGTTCAATTTTTTACTGTACCAGACAGACTGACCCGACCGTGTACCGGATCGACCCGCGTACGTCCGGAATGAAACTTCAGCAGGATCCACAACTAGACGACCGAATTGACCGAACTGGAGCTCGTCTTTCCTGAACAACTCGCCATTCTAAGATCAATGGTCAAGCCATAATCAACTTCGCTGAACTGATCCTACACCATACCGACGACCTAATGATGAACTGATCCGACACTTTGTTCAGTTCATGAACTTTGAACATCCAAATCTTTCTAAGGCAAGGATCCTTCAGCTTTCTGAAGACTTGGGTCGGGTAAAGACACAATCTATTTGTGACAATTCATCGACCAGCTCTGCGGACAACCTTCTGTGCGTCCTTCTCCTTACCGCCGGTCGTGCATCAAGGTTCATCGAATCTGGACCAGAGTAGCCGAAGGGTCTGTCGACCAATCTTCATTGTTTTCCACACCATTGACTGATCTTCAACATTCTAGTCAATGTTTTCATTTTCTATGTAATCTTTTATTGTTTTCTTTGACCAGAAACTAGTATAAGTATGTACTCATTTCTTCATAATTAGACATCAAATTTTCTCCCCTTTTGTTTATGAGTTTTTACTCTCTTTGTTCTTTGCTTAGAATATTCTTAGTTTCCTTGGTGAGGTTATCTCTGAGTGAACAAATCTTCGTTTTGCTGGACTTGTGCGTCACATCAAGCAGCATACGAAAACTCTGGTAGTATCATTGGGCCATCCGCAACCCTTTGTGTCATCGTTCATCCCATCAGTTCTCTTTCCTCACGAACCGAGTCCATATCATTCCTTACCAGCTGAGTGTTCGTTCCTTAGGGTTCATCAAGTGGTATCAGAGCCACTCAACCGGTACTATCTATCCATCTTTCTCATCTTCTCACTTCTTATTTAAATTTCTTCTTCTGCCTTCCTTGAATCTGAGCCCCTCTTTACCAACCATATAAAAAAAGAGAAAGATCTATAAAAAAAAGTATCAAAAGTTCGACTTGTGGTTTGGTGGTGGAAGAGAAAGCATGCTGGCTGAGGAGAAATCCAGTCTTTGAGGTAGTTAAAAAGGATTCCCCTTTAAATTTCTTTTCTTCCCATCTTAACCATTTGGGTCATTTTCTTGCAATATCCATTGGGCTTACTTCGATTGTTCTGTTAGAACCTTGAGAGGAACTCTTTGAGTGATACAAAAAAACTGAGTGAAACACGTGTGGGTGAGGATAAACATCTGAGTGTGTGAGGCTTTATCTAACGTTTGTGTGTTTGAAGAATTTTCAGGAAATCATGAGTAGTGAAGAAGAAAGGAATCACCCTGGAAATTCTTTTGCTGGTTTATCTAACTTAAAGATGAGGGCTCTCAATGATTCTATGGCTAACCTTGTGAATGCAGGTCTTGAGCCAATCCATCAAAGGCTTGATGAGATTCAAGGTAGTCAGCTAACGAGATCTAGAACCAGAGCAAGGAAAGATCGGCCTAGAAGGACCAACCGGTCCGACGATGAGATCCATGAGGAGGATTTTCATGATGATGATGACAGATCCAGCAACCGTCCTAGGAGAGCTCCTAGAAACCAAAATCAAGGTGATGTCAATCCATTTCCTAGAAATGATATAACTGATGAAGGTTTAGGTGGATTGAAACTGAAAATTCCAAGTTTTGATGGCAAAAATGATCTTGATGCTTTCCTTGAATGGGAAAGAAAAATTGAACTTGTATTTTGAATGTCAATTTTTTTTGATATTAAGAAAGTGAGATTGGCTGCTGCTGAGTTTACTGGCTATGCTATTAACTGGTATGATCAAGTGTTGACTCACAGGAGGAGAACAGGTGAAATGCCGATAGAGACATGGGACGAGTTGTCCATGCTGATGAGGAAACAATTTGTGCCTACCCACTACCACTGTGACCTTCACCAGAAGCTGAGACGCTTGCTTCAAGGCACCAAGACCGTGGAAGACTACTACCAAGAAATGGAGGTCTTGATGATCAAGGTTGATGTGGATGAGCCCATGGATGTCACTATGGCACAATTTCTTTCAGGTCTCAACCGTGACATCCAAGACCGCATGGAGCTTAAAGAGTATGATAGTGTGGAGCAGCTGTTACACAAGGCCATTATGATCGAACATCAAGTCAAAAGGAAAGGTCTCTCTAAACCGTCCTTTTCCCCCAAGCCAGCTTTTGCGTCCAAAGCAAACTATCAAGACAAAGGTAAGACATCTTCCACAACAAATACTGCTTTTAAAACTAATGTCCCTGCTCATGTTGGTAAAGAAAAGAAAGAGGAGACTTCCAAACGAGCCAGAGATATTCAGTGCTTCAAATGTCACGGACTAGGCCACTATGCCAACGATGTCCAAACCAAAAGGTGATGGTTCTTTTGGAGAATGGTGAAGTGGAGTCCGAGGATGACAAAGAGGATCTTGGACAAGTCTTTGATGAGGATGAAGAAGCACTGGATTACCCAGCCCATGCCCCCCTTCTTGTTGCCAGAAAGCCTTTGGACAATGTACTTGGTTCCATTTTCGATGAAGAGATCAATGGTGTGATTGATGAATTCTGCTCGACCTTTGTGGGGGATACTGGTCCGATCTTTGATGAAGACAACTTCGACTATCCAGCTCATGGTCCACTACTGGTCACTAGGAGATCTTTGAGTGTACAACCAAAGGCCAACAAAAAGAACAAATGGAGAATCTCTTTCACTCTAGATGTATTGTGTCTGAAAAAGTTTGTTCTTTGATCATTGATGGTGGTAGTTTCACTAATGTGGCTAGTGACACCCTTGTAAGGAAACTTGGGCTTGTTACTCGGCCTCTTTCTCATCCTTTCAGATTGGAATGGATCAATGAGGCTAAAGAGCAGTATGTCAAAGAGCAAGTCACAGTCCCACTCACCATTGGCCGTTATGAGGACGAGAATGTTTGCAACGTCCTTCCCATGGATGCATGCCATAATATTTTGGGCCGAACTTGGCAGTTTGATAAGAAGGTTGTGCATGATGGGTTCACAAACCGACACTCTTTCGACCAAAAATGAAGAAAAATCACTTTGGTTCCTTTGTCACCTTTGGAGGTTCATCAAGATCATGTTCAACTTAAAAAGGGTCGTGACCAAGAACCTAGACCGGACAAACCTGAGACACCTACTAGAAATTCCAACTTCTTTATCAAGGAAAGTCATGTTAGAAAATCTCTATATTCTCAAAACCATTTCTTTTACTTCTGTATAAAGAATCTCTTATGGCTTCTTCTTCTAACCTTGCACCGGAGATTTCGAGTGAGTTTCTAGATGTTTTGCAGGATTTTTCTGTTGTTTTTTCAGATTAGAATCCTAAAGTATTGCCACCAGTGAGAGGCATCGAGCATCAGATCGATTTTGTCCCATGCGCATCCCTTCCTAACTGGTCAGCATACCGCACTAACCTGGTTGAAACAAAGGAGCTACATAAACAGATTGGTGAGCTTCTTGAGAAGGGATACATCAGGGAGAGTCTCAGTCCTTGTGTCGTGCCTCTCCTCCTTGTACCCAAAAAGGGTGGCTCTTGGCGGATGTCTGTGGACTGTCGTGCCATCAACAACATAAAGGTTAAGTATCGACATCCTATCACTAGACTTGATGATATGCTTGATGAGTTTCATGGATCATGTGTCTTTTCTAAAATTGATTTGAAAAGTGGTTATCATCAGATTAGGATGAAAGAATGTGATCAATGGAAAACTGCATTTAAGACTAAGCTATGTTTATATGAATGGCTTGTTATGCCATTTGGTTTCACTAATGCACCTAGTACTTTCATGCGCCTGATGAACCATATCTTGAGAACATTCTTTCGTTGTTGTTTATTTTGATGATATTCTTATTTACATCAAGAACTTAGATGATCATAAGATGCATTTGAAATATGTTCTTGAAGTGCTGAGTAAAGAGAAGCTTTTTGCAAACCTTGGTAAATGTTCTTTTGGAACAAATCACGTGGTGTTTTTGGGTTTTATTGTAGGTGTTGATGGACTTAAAGTGGACGAGGAAAAGATCAAAGCCATCTGTGACTGGCCAAGTCCCACAACCGTGAGTGAAGTGAGGAGTTTCCATGGTCTTGTTGGCTTCTATGGGCAATTTGTTCCCAACTTCAGTACCATTGCAGCTCCATTGACTGAACTGATCAAGAAAAATGTTGGGTTCAAATGGGAACTGGCTCAAGAAAATGCATTGCAGACTCTAAAAGGGAAGTTGACTCAAGCTCCTTTACTTTCACTTCTTGATTTTTCTAAAGCTTTTGAAATCGAATGTGATGCCTCTGGGGTAGGAATTGGTGTTGTTTTGATGCAGGACATGGAGCCCATTGCTTATTTCAGTGAAAAGCTTGGAGGATCCACGCTTAATTACCCCACTTACGACCATGAGTTGTATGCTTTGGTGAGGGCTCTTCAAACTTGGCAGCACTATCTTTAGCCAAAGAAGTTCATCATCCACACTGACCACCAGTCGTTGAAACACCTTAAGGGTCAGCATAAGTTGAACAAGAGACATGCTCGTTGGGTTGAGTTCATTGAGACATTTCCCTATGTGATCAAATACAAGCAAGGTAAGAAAAATGTTGTGGCTGATGCCTTGTCTGAAAGGTACACTCTTCTCTTAGCCATTGAAACGAAATTGCTTGGTTTTGAATTTATCAAGGATTTGTATTCCACTGATCATGATTTCAAAGAGATATTTCGAAAATGTTCCAAGGTTGTTTATGGAAAATATTTTCAAAATTCTGGTTTTTATTCTTTGATAACCGCTTGTGTGTGCCCCAATGTTCTTTGAGGGAGTTGTTTCTCAGGAAAGCTCATGGAGGAGGTCTTATGGGACAGTTTGGAGTTAAGAAGACGTACAAGGCGGTTCATAATCATTTCGATTTTGTTGGAGGATGTTGAGAAGATTTGTAGCCGATGTGTGGTGTGCAAGAAATCCAAGCCTAAAGCATCAAACCACGGTTTGTACTGAACTTTACCCATTCCCTCTCATCCTTGGGTAGATACTTCTATGGATTTTTTGCTTGGTTTGCCTAGGTATAAGGCTGGACGAGATTTTATCATTGTGTTAGTAGATATATTCTCAAAATGACTCATTTCATTCCTTGTCACAAAATTGATGATGCTGTGCAAGTTGTTGAGTTATTCTTTAGAGAAATTGTTAGGTTGCATGGAATGCCTAAGACCACTGTCTCTTAGTTTCTTAGCTATTTTTGGAAAACTTTGTGGTCTAAGTTAGGAACGAGATTGATGTTTATACTACTTGTCACACACAGACAGATGGTCAAAATGAAGTAGTGAATCGCATCTTGTCCGCATTGCTTAGATCTTTGGTTAAAAAGAATCTTAGACTTTGGGAAGAATGCTTGCCTCATGCTGAATTTGCTTATAACCATGCTATGCATTCATCTACTAAATTTTCGCCTTTTGAGGTTGTTTATGGATTTAATCACTTGTCTCCACTTGATATTTTACCTTTGTCATTGAGTGAAATGTTTAGTACATATGGCAAGAGGAAGGCAGACACAATCAAAAAGCTACATGAGCAAGTTCAGACCAATATTGAAGCTATGACCAAGGGCTACAAAAGATATGCCAACCAGAAAAGAAAAGAGATTATTTTCAAGGAGGGTGATCTTGTTTGGGTTCACTTAAGGAATGAACGATTTCCAGAAGAAAGAAATTCCAAGCTTATGCCTCGTGTCGATGGTCCATTTCAGATCCTCAAGAAGATCAATGACAATGCTTATCAGATTGATCTTTAAGGTAAGTATGACATCTCTTCAAGCTTTAATGTTTTTGATCTTTTTCCTTTTCTTGTAGATTTTTGAAGAAGGAGGGAATGATGAGTCCCAGTCCACGGATCAGCCCATAAAACCAGACCAGCACGAAGACCAGGACATCCCAGACATTTCAATCATTTCTGGCTGTACCGGACAGACTAACCGGGTCATGTACCGGATTGAGCCGCGTACATTTGGAATGGAACTTCAGCAGGATCCAGAACCAGACAACCGAATTTACTGAAATGGAGCTCGTCTTTCCCGACCAACTCACCATTCTAAGACCAACAGTCAAGCCAGATCATCGTCTTCGCATGACTGGAATCAGAACGCGACCGTGGCTTCTCTCTTTTGGTCCATTTGGACCATACTCGCGACCGTACTGATGAACTGATCCGACACTTCGTTCAATTCATGAACTTTGAGATTCCAAATCTTTCTAAGGCAAGGATACTTAAAATTTCTGAAGACTTGGGTCGGGTAAAGACACAATCCATTTGTGACAGTTCATCGACCAGCTTTGCGGACAGCCTTCTCCTTCTACTTACCACCGGTTGTGCATCAAGGTTCATCGAATTTGGACCAGAGTAGCCAAAGGGTCGACCCGTCTTCATTGTTTTCCACACCATTGACTGACCTTCAACATTCTAGTCAATGTTTTCATTTTCTATGTAATCTTTTATTGTTTTCTTTAACCACAAACTAGTATAAGTATGTACTCATTTCTTCATAATCAGACATTGAATTTTCTTTCCTTTTGTTTATGAGTTTTTACTTTCTTTGTTCTTTGCTTAGAACATTCTTAGTTTCGTTGGTCAGGTTATCTCCGAGTGAACAAATTTTTCTTTTGCTGGACTTGTGCGTCACATCAAGCAGCATACGAAAGCTCTGGTAGTATCATTGGGCCATCCGCAACCCTTTGTGTCATCGTTCATCCCATCAGTTCTCTTTCCTGACGGATCGAATCCATATCATTCCTTACCGGCTGAGTGGTTATTCCTTAAGGATCATCAAGATCTTTCTTCATTATAAGTACCATTTTATCCAAAATCAGGAAGAAAACCCGGCCGAGAGGTGGAAATCGTCTAAACATGAGAAAAATGTTGGCGATTTGCACTTGATCAGGAAGAATAACTTCATGAATTAATTATTTTCAACAGTTTGTCTCTTATATTTTGGTGGGTGAAGTCCGAAGATAACTTGTGCACTTTGAATCATATCTTTTATGTAGGTCTATGTGTAATAGGAGCAAGACGTCGTTTAAAATATAAATTAGCTAAAGTATCCAAATAAGTTAAAATATAACCATACTAATCTACGAAGATATATAAAAGTCACATTATAACTATGCTAACTTACATATCTATTGTTGAAGCACCGTAGCCAACTGGTTAAGGTTTAAAGGCTTTTACACCTAGGTCTGGGGTTCGAATCCCAGACAATGCACTTTCTTGCAGATTATTGGATAAGGCGCTTATCGGAGGTTCTAGAGTACTGCAAGCAGAGCTGTTCGTTGTGGTCGTCTGCTGCGGAGAGCATGTCTATCAAGGGTGTCGTACATGTAGAACCGTTTGTCGATCCAAGTGTTTCGTGGAGAGCTTCATCGTAGAGCATTATCCGAGGAGTTGTTCATCAATATCACACATGTTGCAGGTAGTTGATCATCATATATAATAGAATTAAGAATTATATGATGATGTAATTGTTACTCAACGTTATAAGAAAGGTTTTTTGCCAAAACTGACCCAAAACTTGATTTGAATTGCAAAAGTAAACCCAAACTTGAATCAAATGCAAAAGTAACCTAAAAGCCTATTGAAATTACAACCAGCCCCTTGTGAACAAACAAAAAAATCGATTTTTGTTTTCGTTTCTAACCCCCGCAAGTCTTCTGTGTAGACGACTTAATTATAAGTCGTCTGCACGACTTACTTGTAAGTCGTCTAGTATAGTATTTCTTAAAAATAATTTAAAATTTTTGTAAAAAATATCTTGATAAGTAAAAAATTGAAATCATGTAATTAACGTATGTTTAAAGAGATATAAATTAAGATATAACAAAAGTTAATTGTTTTTAACATAGATGAGTGAAAGTAGTGAGTCATGATATTCTTTGATTTAGGTTTTGCCAACATATGTTGTAGTATTGTATGTGTTCTTAGGGTTAGATTTTGGAAAGCATAAATGTTTTTTTGAAAAATTTAAAATTGACATAGGTGTGTTTATTTCTGTGTATAGTTAACACTATTTAAGTATAATTTGATTTTATAATGTGGTTAGTTAGTTAATTTAGTCAATTTAGTTTAGGGTTTAGGGTTTAGGGTCTGGGCCAACTTACTAGTAAGTCGTCTGGTGAATATTTACGGTAGACGACTTACTAGTAAATCGTCTGATGCACGTTCAAACCGGACTGAACCTTTAGTTTTAGCATTTTACCAATGTGCTTTTAAACCTAACCGAATTTTTTACCGGGCATATATAAGATTTTTTTTTGCTAACTGTTTCGCGAAATTTAGAAACCCTAACGTCATTTCTCTCAAAGAGGCGATTTCGAAGGCAATTTCCGACAATTCTCTGTAATCCATCATTCTCACCACCGTTCTCACCGCTGTTATCACCGTCATTCTCACCACCTTTCTCATCGCCGCTTCCTCCGTTTGTCTAAACCCTAGCGCCGTTTGTCTGTAAACCCTAGTGGCGTTTGTCTGTAAACCCTAGCGGCGTTTCTGTCAGAGGCGTGTCTGTAAACCCTAGCGAGGTAAGTTAAAATGTTGTCTCTTAAGTCCACCGTTCTCACCACCAATCTCACCACCGTTCTCACCTCATTTCTTTTTTGCTGTCTATTCTGGCAGATTTATAACCGCTGTGTCGAAGGCAACTATGGCTTCTCCGAATTTTCAGGTATGCTCTAAAAATGTCTACTGGAAGTCTTGGAAGACTTATAATTAAGTCGTCTAGAAAGTCTTCCACACGACTTAATTACAAGTCTTCCAGACTTATAATTAAAATGTTATACTGGATGGTTGTGTGTTTGAGATGGTTGTCTTTCATTGTTTTGCAGACAAAAAAATGGATATTCCAAAACTCCCCCGAAGGTTACATACATTAGGGGAAGAGCCCCCCGCAATGAAAGCTATTTCGTATCATACAGATTGTTCGAAGTTGCATGCTGCTTTAAAGAAAGCTCTTCATGGTGACGAATATGAAGAGCTAAAGGAGTCAAAGTTGGGAGTTTTCATCAAGTTTAAAGAGCTCGGATTTGCTTGGGCTTCAAGGCTGGTGCACTACATGCTCGGGTTCTAGCTGGACATAAAGAAGAAGTACGAGCTGTGGAGTCTAGTTGGTCCAGAACCTGTGAGGTTTTCACTGTTAGAGTTTGAAAACCTCACTGGTCTAAACTGCGAGTACATAGAGGACCTTGAGAGACCGAAGTGTGCTGTTACAAAGGAGATGACTTCTTTCTGGGGGATGTTGGGAGTTCATGTCAAAGCTGGGCCATCTACTGAGCAAATAATAGCAGCATTTGAGAGATGCGAAGGGTGGTCTCGGGAGGATCGCAAGTGGCTCGGGTACCTTGCTATCTTCACTGGATACATTGAAGGGAGAAAATATTCAACCGCCACAAGGGTTAGTCTGGCAAGACTAGTGATGGATTTATAACGTTTTGAGAATTATCCATGGGGGAGAGTTGCGTTTAAGGTGCTGATGGACTCTTTGAAGGGCAAAGATATTTCGGGCTGTTACACTGTTGATGGGTTTATACAAGCTCTCCAGGTATGGGTGTACACAGCTCTGTCGGAATTGGGTGCTAATTATGGTAATCCCATACCAAACAGACCGTCTCCACCGATACTGGCTTACATGGGTGGCAAAAAAACGAAGATGCTTTAAAGATGTTATCTGCATACATGTATTTACTTCAATCATTTACTCCCAAAATTAAGTTGTCTGGAAAGTCATTTGGAAAGTCTTCCTACTGGAAGACTTTCCAGACGACTTTCCAGATGACTTTTCAAACAACTTTTCAGACGACTTTTCAGACAACTTTTCAGACGAATTTTCAGACGACTTTCCAGACAACTTAATTATAAGTTAATACGTCAAATATCTAAGTTCATATCTTATATTTACTGCAGACTACGGTGGTGAACTTTGTTAAGAAGGACTATGGTGAAATGTTTCCAAAATGGGATTCTGATGCTGAGGACCTTCCCGTGGAGAACATAATTAAAATTATGTATAATCAGAGACCGTGGAAGTGGACCATGGATTTCTGGGAAGTTACCGGTACTTGGGTCAATACAAAGCCGGTGGTTGTGAGCCCATCGAAGAAAGCCATAGTTTTGGTAGAAGATGAGAGTCCAAGACCTCTGAAGAAAGCTCGTAAAGAGGCTAAAAAAGGGGCACCTACAGAGGCTAAAAAAGGGATACCTGCAGCAGAGGCTAGTGAAGGGGCACCTGCAGAGGAGAGTGCATGGAAGTTTGCAGAGGCTAGTGAAGAGGTTCGCACAGAGGCACGTCCAGAGGTTACTACGACTGTGCTTGGGATTACCAAAAAAGACCTTGAATGAAATTTCAAGGACATATTTGATGCCATGAGGGAAGGGTTTGGGACGTGCCTTAAGGAGATCAAGCATTTGTCGGAAAAGGTGGAAGCAGTGGAGAAGAAGGTTGGTATCACCAAACAAGGGAAAGGGACATCCTCTCAACCCACTACCTCTCAACCTAAAGGCACATCCTCTCAACACACTACCTCTCTACCTAAAGAAGCCTCTCCCGGGGTTAGTGAAAGTGTTAATGGGGAGAAGGATAAAACACCACTCGGTGAAAGTGTTAATGGGGAGAATGTCGAAACACCTCTCGGTGAAAGTGGTAATGGGGAGAAGGATAAAACACCTCTGGATGAGAGTGTTAAAGGGGAGAAGGATAAAACACCTCTGGATGAGAGTGTTAAAGGGGAGAAGGATAAAACACTTCTTGATGAGAGCTTCAACGATGAGTCCGCATCTGAGAGCCTTGTTCTATTGGCCAAAAAAACAAGTTTCACTCCAGCAGAGAAACAACAGCATGTTGCTAGATATGAGGACAAGAGGGAAACTGCTTTGGCAATGGTTCGTCAATAGACTGAGCGAAACAGGAAAGTTTCTGCCTCGCAGAGATCTCCTTATACTGCAAACAAGAAAAAGCCTTCTAGAGGCTACAATCCCTTTGCACCATTTGACAGGAAGAAATTGAAGGAGCTCACCGATTGGTTGAAAACTGATCCGTAAGTGATTGCTTTTCGCATAATAGCTTTAGTCTATAAAAACTAATTGCTTTTCAACATTTCGTGTTTGCAGTCATTATAAAACACTTCTCGACAAGAAACCACGTACAAGTCCGACTTGTTGGTATCACGTCCTTCGGACCCCCTAGCTTGGCTGGAAGATTGTGTAAGTCGTCTGACAAAACTGATTACTAGATGACTTACTAAGTCGTCTGGTAAGTCTTCTACGAAGACGACTTACCAGACGACTTATGGTAAGTCTTCTTCGAAGAAGACTTTCTATACGACTTACTATAAGTCGTCTGGTAAGTCATCTGGTAAGTCGTCTTCATAGACGACTTACCAGACGACTTATAGTAAGTCGTCTAATATCTTCTGACTTGTATTATTTTATATGCAGCATATAGATGCTTGGATCAATGTTTTGAGGAAGAGGCACCAGGAGATGCCACACCTTTTCAGGAGTGAGAGAATATGTTTTCTTGATCATCTCTTTTCTCAACAATGAAGATTCAACTACCAGGATTTTAAGGATTCGAAGCCCGATGCCTATGGTTTAGGAAGAAGACTCCCTAGTGGGGCGTGGGCTTATTATGCAGGCCAGTTACCATCTTTTTGCCAGACGGACAAGGTTTGGGGTACAGATGTTGATGATATCTATTTGCCAGTGAACCAGAACGACACTCATTGGATTGCGCTGTGGATATCGATCCCTAAGAGACACATAGTCGTCTGGAACATCATTCGTTCACATATCTCCTCTGCAGAACTGGATGTAATAATGGAACCTTTTCTCCAGATGCTCCCTTATCTGTTTTTTGAGTGCGCTACCATTGATCAACGTGACCAGTTAACAATGGAGTCATTCACGTATGAGAGACCAACTGATATCCCTCAGGCCAGAGCTGGTGATTGTGGCATGTACACTCTGAGGTACATTGAATGTCATGCTCTTGGGATGCCATTTAACCAAAAATACTTTGCTAAGCCCAACGCGAAGACTATGAGGGATAAGATGACGATCGATATATTTAAAGAGCTTCCTGACCAGCATGAGAAAGAAAACGATGGCATTGCTGTAAACGTTGGAACATATGATGTATGATAGATTAGGATTTGTGTGTACTTGAACTTGATTTATTAGGATTTGTACTAGGATTTGTACTTGAACTTGTAATTTATGATAGATTAGGATTTGTACTAGGATTTCTACTTGAACTTGATTTGTATTTTTAATGTAATTAGATGACTTAACATTATATTGGACCACCTAACATAATACTTGACGACCTAACTGAATACATAGATTAAACACAAATTCTTAATGCATGACAATTAGACGACTTAACATTATATTGGACAACCTAACAGAATATTAGACGACCTAACTTTGGACAACTTACTTTAAGGTCTTGTGGAAGAATAAACACTACACGACTAACTTTAAGGACTTCTGGACGACTCACTTGAAGGTCTTCTAGAGGACTAACCTTCTGGACGACTTACTTGAAGGTCTTCTGGAGGAATAAACTCTTGACGACTTACTTGAAGGTCTTCTGGACGACCTTCAAGTTAGTCGTCTAGTGGTTCCTTACATTGTGGTTTCGTATGACCAGTTTCCTTGAAATTTGAGCATCTATAAACCCTGTGTTGTTTCCTGGGTTTGCGTCCTCTCATCCTGGATAGCTCCAACCAGGATTGCCATCTTGATTTCTTCTGTCTTCCCGGACCACGTTTTACCTTCGGAGGCAAGCATGTGCGTTCCTCAACTTGTTGTCCAACACAAGGATATATATTTTCTGAGTATCATGCAAACAAATAATCCTTTGAGTATACTGGACTTACAAGTGTGGAGATATGCAAACCAACATGTATTCCAGCAACTATAGCATGAGAGCAAGGTATTTTCTCCACTGCATAAACACCACAATCACACTTTCCATGTTTCAAATCAACCACACAGTCCATTTTGCCACCTTTCACAAAGAATCGCCATCCATCAATTGGTTGAACCCTCATCGTATCCGCTATCTCCTATTGAACAGCAAGCAAGTATTCAACACCACGACTATGGTGACTTGGGAGACTCAAAGCATCATCTCTCCTTTTCCAAAACCACTTTCCTAGCTTCTCCCTTATGTTCTCCAATAGGAACTAAATAGGAAATAGAGGTGTCAAATGGTCCGTCCAGAGCCCAAATGGGCTTAACCAATTGGACCATTTCAGCGTTTGGGCAGTAGTGGGCGGTCCACATTGGACAATGGTCCAAACAAATGTCCATAACCAATAGAGACCATGTCCATTTGGGCATGCCCATGGACATCCAATAGTATTTATAATTATTTTTAATTAATAAAAACTACAATTCTTTTTTATTAAAAAAAAGAAATCATGTCTTCCCGCCATAACACATTTTTCCGCCAAAACACTTTTTTCCATAAAAAAAATCGTGTTTTTCCGTCAAAACCAAGAAATTGTGTTTTCCCACAAAAACCGAGAAATAATGTTTTCCCGGAAAAATCGAGAAATAATGTTTTCCCGCCAAAACCGAGAAATAATGTTTTTCCGCCAAAACTGAGAAATCATTTTTTTCCCGCCAAAACAAGTAATTGTGTTTTCTCGTCAAAACTAAGAAATCAAGTTTTCTCGTCAAAACCGAGAAATCGTGTTTTCCCGCCAAAATCTAGAAAATAATTTTTTCCGCCAAAACCGAAAATTACATTTTCCTGGCAAAACCAAGAAATCATGTTTTTTTTGTCAAAACTGAGAAATTACGTTTTCCGCAAAAACCGAGAAAATAATTTTTTTTCTACCAAAATCGAGAAAAGAAGTTTTCCCGCGAAAACCGAGAAATAACGTTTTCCCGCCAAAAACGAGAAATCATGTTTTTCCGTCAAAACCGAGAAATCACGTTTTCCGCAAAAACCGAGAAAATAAGTTTTCCGGCCAAAACCGAAAAATCACGTTTTCCCACCAAAACTGAGAAATTAAGTTTTTTCCGCCAAAACAAAAAAAAATCATGTTTTCCGTCAAAACCAAAAAATCAAGTTTTCCCGTAAAAACTGAAAAATAAGTTTTCCCGCCAAAAAAAAAAATCATGTTTTTTCCGTCAAAACCGATAAATTATGTTTTTCCGCCAAAACCGAAAATTATGTTTTTCCACTAAAACTGAGAAATGAAGTTTTCTTGCCAAAAACAAGAAATTAAGTTTTCCCGCCAAAACCGAAAATTAAGTTTTTAAATTGAAAAATAGGATTTTCCGTCGATCTCGTAAAATTTTGATTTTTCGTTGAAAATGTGGTTTTTCACTAAATTTGTAAAGTATGTTTTTTGTCAAAATCATAAATGTATGTTTTTTGTCAAAATCATAAATGTATGTTTTTTTGTCAAAATCATAAATATATGTTTTTAAGAGGCCCATGGACGTCCATTGTCCATTTGGTCTTCACCCAATTGGACCATGAACCAATTGGTCTTTTGTCCAGTTGGACCATTTATTAATTGGACGCGTCCATAGCCCGCCCAAAATAAATTGGACTGGGCATGCCCATGGACACTCCGCCCATTTGACACCTCTAATAGGAAATCCTCTAGCTCGCTTCAGTGCGGAATTAATAGATTCTGCGATGTTGCTTGTTTTTATGTTGTACATGTCCCCCTGAGAATAAATCCTTGACCATAGGGTGACATCGGCATCCTCCAAATACGTTGCAAAATCCCGGTTTGCACTCCGTATCTCAGCTATGTACCGGTCAAAATCTGAAACCGTATGGGCATAAGCAGCACCTTTCACCAAGTACAAGAGATGTTTCCCTTTATACTTTTTGACAAAGTTATCTTGAAGGTGATAATAACATATTCCTCGGGTTACCCAGGGAAACACCTTGTCACACGCACTTTAAATGGCTGCACACCGGTCGGAGACTATCATGAGAGGCTGCTCATCAGATAAAAAACTAGCCAATTTTGTGAAAAACCATTCCCAAGAAGGGTCATCTTCAGCATCTACGATCCCAAAAGCCAATGGAAATATCTAAAAATTCCCATCTTGGGCGGTTGCAACTAACATAGTACCTTCATACTTCCCATGTAGGTGAGTCCCATCCACCACAATGACCCATCTCTGATACTTAAAACCTTTGATAGAAGCTCCAAAGCCATCACGCGAATACCCATCTTCTGCTGATTCTCTCACCAATATTTGTGCATATACCAGTGCCCTGTATGAAGTGGTGTAATCAAGCGTCATGCCAAACATGTTCTTCATTGCATCAGTGATATGCTGTGGATTCAACCCATCAATGATTCCAACACGATCAATGAAAAGCCTACCAACATACTTCGGAGTACAGTGTCTCCGCTGAGCGATTCGGTCTCCCACTGAGCATGTATGTGTTTCCACATACTTTGTTACCCAAAACGTGTTTGTTCCATGTTTCACACTCGCTCTCATCTTCCATCCACAACCACTAACCCGACAGGTTGCCACAAAGAGAGTTTTCGTTGACTTATATATTCTGAAGGAGAACTTACGCTTAACTGCTGTCAACCGCAGCTCTGAAAGCAGTGCATCCTTGCTAACAAAACTCTGGTTGATGTAGATACTATTACCATTCGATCTTTCTCCTTCAATAGCATAAGTCTTTTTGAATTCTTCAAAACATATATCATCATCTTCTTCCAAATCCTCATCTTTAACCTTTCCATAAACACTGTAATCCTCACCATTCTCGTCCGCTTCAGCAACAATAGAGATATCAACATTCTTTTCCCCATCATCCTCCTCCCCATCATCCTCTTCCCCATTATGATTTTTATCTTCAACCAAATCATCATCATCTTCAAAAAACTCATCATCTTCATCATCTTCATCCTCTTCTTCCCTGTCCTCTGAAACCGTTTCCACCTTGCTATGGTTTGATACACAAAGCTGTACTCCATACGTTTTGGTTATCTCGAGCAAGTTTCGAACTTGTCTATCACTTGTAACATGAATAGGAGGAGTGTCTGGAGCCTGCATCATTTCAGCTGGTAACAAGTAGGTTATCTCCACAGATTTTGTGCTCATGTCCAGGTTATATAATCTTCTTGAACCATTGCAACAAGTTCAACATGTGTCGAACATTTACTCAACAAAAATAGTCTCGCTCCTTTGAAATTATCAACCACAAAATCCCAATTAGAATCTTTCAAAAATCATTCTCCATACACTGCATGTAACTGACGCAACATCTGCAAAAATTCAAAATAAAACACATTAGTAAACATAGAGAAAATGAAAGTTTACTAAACATTGACGCAGACGACTAACGGTTAAGTCGTCCGGAATACATAGACGACTTAAGGGTAAGTCGTCCAAACAAGTCATTTTTGCAATTGACTTTAAAATGAGACGACTTACTTATAAGTCGTTCGGATTTGTTTGTTAAGAAAAAAATTCTAGACGACTTACAAGTAAGTCGTCCAGGATAAACATGTTAGTTTTGCATTTGACCGAATTGTGTCAGATATTTGACTTTTCCTTGACGACTTACCAGTAAGTCGTCTCTGGGAAATCAAAAATTTCAATATTTTATTAAAGCTAGACGACTTACCTGTAAGTCTTCTTAGGTTATTTTGCAATTCAAAAATAAAACTTAAATATTTAACTTTTTCCAAACGACTTAATTTAAGTCGTCTAGGTAGAGGACTTACTTGAAAGTCGTCCGAGAGAAGCAAGGTTTGACCAGAATCTCGAAAAAAAATATGGACGACTTCGCTTATCCTAGACGACTTTCAGGAAGGTCATCTACCTAGACGACTTCCAAGTAAGTCGTCTGGGAAAAGTTAAATATTTAAGTTTTATTTTCCAATTGCAAAAGTAACCTGAGACGACTTACAGGTAAGTCGTCTAGCTTTAATAAAGTATTTGAATTTTGATTTCTCAGAGACGACTTCGTCCAAGAAAAGTCAAATATCTGACACAGTTCGATCAAATGCAAAACTAACCCGTTTATCCTAGATGACTTACAAGTAAGTCGTCTAGAATTTTTTTCTTAACAAACAAATTTGGACGATTTATAAGTAAGTCGTCTGTTTGCTTAGAAGACTTACCCGTAAGTCTTCTTCAGCCAGACGACTTACGGGTAAGTCTTCGACGCGAACAAATTTGAAAATAATTTCAATTTTATACCTTTAACTATTGAGATGACTTCCTAAGCACACATAATCTTCTCCAACCACCCAGAACCTCAAACAAAAGTAACCCACGAAGAATAGTTTGCTTGAATGGCTCTACCAAGCATAAAATTTTTAGAATCAAAAGCTTGAGTTTTTTGGATGAATATGGAGACAAAGTTAAAGAGATGTTGTTTTTTGTTCATAACAATTAGTGCCAATCAATTTTAGGTAGTGTCAATCAATTTTAGGTGCATTAAGAGCTTCAAATTGGTTGTTCATGGTGGTTGTGGTATTGATGGCAATGACAATCTTGTAAATATTTGAAGATGATGAGGTTGAGAGAATAAAAATGCTATTTTCAGAAAAACAAGAAAAAATCAATGGCATTTTCGTAAATAATGTGAACATATGGGGTGAATTGGACAAAAGAAATGACAAAAAAAAAGATGTTAATTTTGTGTTTGGCTTTGAGTTTTGAGTCAAATTTGCAAAAAACACTATAAAAAAACTTACATATCTACTATGTGAGTTATACCTATATGAAAGAAGCTAACATTACCTAAAATAAAATCAAGAAACATGAATACAAAAACATATATCTTGTAACTAGATAATTATATAACTGAAAATCATATGTAGTCGGATACTACCCAGCTAACTATAACGAATAGACAAATGAAATCTATTAACTGGTTATTTCACAAATTATACGAAAACTAAAAGACATTTCCAAGAATCATGATAAAATCTAAGAGTACGTATTTTCTTTTTAATAGACTTTATTAAAAGATTAATATACATTTATATTATTTGGGTTAATAAAATTAGAATTAGGATTTATCACACAAATTTCAAAAAATTATATTTGAGAAATTTATGCTTTATATATTGTTCCAAAAACCTGGGACAATTATTAATTTATTAATAAACAATTGAATAACCGCTTTAACGATATAATTGTCTTTTAATAATTTCATTTAGATTTTTTTTTGGCGAACAAATGTTTTTATTAAAAGTTTATGTCCAGAAGATTGTAGGACTTAAGACTATGATTAATTCAGGTTCTTAGGATCGATTTTTTAGCTTTGGCTAAGAATCATTTCTTAGCTTTTAACTAAGAAAAGATAAGAATCGTCTCTTAAATAAGAAATATAGAAATCGATTTTAGTTAAAAAAAGTGTAAAAAATTGTCAAATCATAAATTAAGAACCTCAAATTAAAAATTCGGGTTAATCATGCTATAAGGCCAAACGAAAAACGTAACCAAAATAAAGGTAAGTTTTGATCTGAAGAAAGAAACATGATGACACCACGTGTCTTGTCTTCCGCTGTTCTATCTTCCATGAGTCCAGCATGCATCAAAGCTATTGGAGTACAAGAAGTATATTGAAGTTGGTTTAAGTTGGTTTATGATTGTAATTCATTTCCGGTTTAATACCGTTGAACCGGTTAACTCTATCTATAAAGAGTAACCGAGTGTACCGAACTCTGTAACAGAATTACAAAAATGAAGAACACTTTCTTCTCCGATTCCTATTAAACTTGTAAAATGGTATTAGAGCGTTGATACTACAATCAACGATTCGTTCCTCTGCCTCCGTCTCCGTCGTCCCACTGACATCTCCGGTAATCGGATTCTCATTCTGATCATCTCTGTTTGCTCCGTTCTTCTTTCCGGGGCTCACACGATTCAAGATGGTGGTTACACTTCGTAAATCAACGAGGAGAGTAGCTCACGGATCATCTTCTGCAGCTCGTGCATCTCGGCCTATTCCGGCAACTAGCGAACCAACTCCACCTATTCCGGTGACCTTCACGGCGAATCCGCCTACTATGAATGCTCTGATTCCGTCATTCATCAATCATGACTCATTTGCGTTCGATGGAATCCAATATTCTCCTTATTTTCTCACAAATGAAGATAATCCAGGTACATCACTCATCACCGAGGTACTAGATGGAACCAATTATAATACTTGGATCTTGGCCATTACGATTGCGCTTTAGGCAAAGAACAAGCTCGCATTTGTTGATGGATCTTTGCCTAGGCCTAGTGAAACGCATCCTAATTATCGTATATGGTGTAGATGCAATAGTTTTGTCAAATATCTTGAACTCTGTGACAAAGCAGATCTATGGAAGCATTCTCAGGTTTCAAGACGTTTCTGAGATTTGGAAAGATCTAATGGTGCGGTTCAACATCATGAATCTCCCAAGATCATATCATCTGACACAACAAATCTGGTCTCTCCAACAAGGCAAACATGATCTTTCAACATACTATACAAAGTTGAAGACTCTTTGGGATGATCTTGATGGAGCAGATTGTGTTAAAACGTGCCAAACATGCAATTATTGCAAAGCTACTGCAACCAAGTCAGAACATGCGAAGATCATCAAGTTCTTAGCTGGTCTTAATGACTCGTACTCAAATGCTCGTAGCAAGATTATCATGAAGAAGAATGTTCCAAATCTTAGTGAAGTCTATAATCTACTTGATCAAGATCACAGTCAAAGAAGCATCAATCCAGTACCTAATGATGTTGCTTTCCAAATGACTGCACAAGAGAATGTTCAGCCTTTGATCAATGCGGCTATAAACAATCAGAAACACCGTCCTGTTTGTTCTCACTGTGGTTAAAACGGACACACTGTGGATAAATGTTACAAGATTCATGGTTATCCACCAGGATTCAAAAGCAAGACAAAGCAAGTTGAGAAATCTTCTTCTGCGATAAGCAACAAGTTAAACAAGTGGTGGCTCAACTTACTTTGCAAGACACTGCAACTTCAGAAATTAGTGTTCCAGAGATGATAAACACGTTGAAAAAGGATCAGATTCAGAGTGTCATTGCCTACTTCAATAATCAGTTGAATGTTTCTGCATCCTCCTCAATGCCGTCAACATCTATAGGCACAATAACAGCTTTACCGGGTACGACTTTCTCCTCTTCTTCACTATGTTTTGTGGGAATGTTGAGAGCTACTTGTAACTGTTTGACATCACAGTCATGGATCATTGATAGTGGAGCTACACATCATGTATCTCATGATAAGAATCAGTTCATTAATCTCACTGATTCTCTGGATAGATCAGTCACTCTACCCATTGGAATAGGTGTCAAGATTAAGGGCATTGGGCAGATACGGTTAAATGAGTATCTTGTCTTAAACAATGTTCTATACATCCCTAACTTTCGACTCAATCTACTAAGTATCATTCAGCTTACAAAGGATTTGGGTTGTCGAGTTACATTTGACCAATCTACTTGTGTGATACAAGACCCTATCAAGGGATTGATGATTGGTCAGGGTGAGGAGATTGCAAATCTTTATGTCCTAGAAGCCTCTTCAATTACTGGAACTTCGACTAAAGATTTTACTTTCTCTGCGAATGTTGCTCTTGATACGCCTTTGTGGCACAGTAGGCTAGGCCATCCATCTATAGAAAGACTTACTACAATTGCAGATATACTTGGTCTTAAGAAAAAGAATAAAGAGTTGTTTCACTGCTCTATCTGTCCTCTTGCAAATCAAAAGCATATTCCTTATGTTTCTCATAACAACATTCGTGAACATGCCTTTGATCTACTTCATATTGATCTGTGGGGTCCATTCTCAGTGTCCACAGCAGACGGTTACAAACACTTCTTGACCATTGTCGATGATCACACCAGATTCACATGGGTTTACCTATTGCGTACCAAGTCTGAGGTTCTGCAAGTTTTCCCTGAGTTCTTGAAGATGATTGAGAATCAATATCAGACAACAGTCAAAGGAGTGAGATCAGATAATGCTCAAGAACTAAAGTTTACAAAGTTGTTTAAAGCAAAAGGCATTCAGTCCTTTCACTCATGTCCAGAGACACCACAGCAAAACTCAATGGTGGAAAGGAAACATCAGCACATTCTAGATGTGGCTCGTTCACTGATGTTTCACTCACATATTCCTCTTGAATATTGGGGAGATTGTATACTCACAGCAGTTTTCTTGATCAACAAGATTCCTACTCCTTTGTTAAGTAACAAGTCTCCTTATCAGATGCTTACCTCTAAGTTACCTGAATATAGAGGTCTACGTGCCTTTGGATGTCTAGCTTACTGCTTTACAAGTTCTAAGAATAGACACAAGTTTCAACCCAGAGCAAAACCATGTGTATTCCTTGGCTATCCTTCTGGTTACAAAGGATATAAGCTACTGGATCTTGAAACAAATGGTGTTCACATATCAAGAAATGTGGTATTCCATGAGAATCTATTTCCATTTCTTACTTCTGATAATCCTACTGCTTCGGATTTCTTTACTTTGATGGATTCGGTCTCAGAAGACAATGATCAGAGTAACAACTCCCATGATGTCGATGTTGCTCAACCAGAAGTTCTTCCTACTATACCTCAGAGTTCAGAAACTTGTAAAAGAGTACCAAAGACACCTTCTTATTTGCATGACTATTACTGCAATATGACTGAGACAGATATTCCTTATCCTTTGGCTGCTTATCTCTCTTATGATCGGTTATCTGATGGCTATCGAGCATACATATGTTCAGTGTCTTTGAATCCAGAACCATCATCCTTTACGCAGGCCAAGAAGTTTAAGGACTGGATTCAAGCAATGAATGAGGAACTCCTTGCATTAGAAACTAATGATACTTGGGAGATAGTTTCATTACCTGCTGGTAAACACACCATTGGCTGTAAATGTGTTTACAAGGTGAAATTTAATGCAGATGAAACTCTGTAAAGATACAAAGCTAGGCTTATCGTCAAAGGGTATACTCAACAAGAAGGGATAGATTTTGTTGACACATTCTCCCCTGTTGCAAAGATGACTACTGTCAAGACTTTACTTGCAGTGGCAGCAGCAAAATCTTGGAGTCTTACGCAATTGGATATATCTAATGCTTTCCTAAATGGGGAACTCACAAAAGAAATATATGTGAAGTTGCCTCCAGGATACACTCCAAAGGAAGGCGTCACTCTACCTCCTAATCCAGCTTGTAGACTGCGTAAGTCTCTCCATGGACTGAAACAAGCCTCACGGCAATGGTTTCTGAAGTTCAGTACTACCTTATTAACTCTAGGATTTCAGAAGTCCTATACGGACCATACTCTCTTCATCAGGAACATCAACGGGAAGTACATTGCAGTTCTTGTATACGTTGATGATATAATCATCACTGCTAATGATGATGATGAAGTTACCAAACTAAAAGAAGACTTGCAGGATTTCTTTAAACTAAGAGATCTTGGCCCTCTGAAGTACTTCCTTGGCTTAGAAATAGCTCGATCAAGCTCTGGGGTTTCCGTTTGTCAGAGAAAGTATGTTATGGAACTCCTTGAAGACACTGGTGTTCTAGTTTGTAAACCTTCAAGTATTCCTATGGACCCTACTGTCTCATTGTGTTTGGATGGTGATGAACCATTACTAGAAGAACCTGAAGTATACAGACGATTGGTTGGACGCTTGATGTATTTGACATCACTAGACTGGATATCACTTATGCTATCAACAAACTATGTCAATACACCTCAGCTCCAAAGCACTCACATCTAAAGGCAGCTCATAAGGTCCTTCATTATCTGAAAGGCACCATTGGTCTTGGTCTTTTCTTCTTAGCAAAAAATGACTTCATTCTTAAAGCATTTACGGATGCTGATTGGGGTTCATGTAAAGTTACAAGACGGTCTACTTCTGGTTTCTGCATGTTTCTTGGTGATTCTCTCATTTCTTGGCGATCAAAGAAACATGATACAATGCCATGTTCATCAGGAGAATCAGAATACAGAGCCATGAGTTTTGCAGTTAAAGAAGTTGAATGGCTAGTAAATCTGCTGGCTGAGTTTCAGTGCCCTCAACATCAATATGTGGCGTTCTATTGTGACTCTACAGCAACAATACATATAGCCAACAACCCTGTGTTTCATGAGAGAATAAAACACCTTGAACATGACTGTCATAAGGTGAGAGACAAGGTAGATGATGGTCTCATCAAAACACTTCATGTACACACGTTGGATCAAATAGCCGATGTGTTCACTAAACCACTTCATCCGGGTCATTTCCATTCTCTTCTAGCCAAGATGTCATTGACTAACATCTACTTGCCATCTTGAGGGGATATATTGGAGTACAAGAAGTATATGAAGTTGGTTTAAGTTGGTTTATGATTGTAATTCATTTCCGGTTTAATACCGTTGAACCGGTTAACTCTATCTATAAAGAGTAACCGAGTGTAACGAACTCTGTAACAGAATTACAAAAATGAAGAACACTTTCTTCTCCGATTCCTATTAAACTTGTAAAAAAAGCAGAGAAGAGTCGAGACTATCGACTTCCACCGCCGTGACTGCAACTCGGACGTAAACGTCAAAGCCACCCAGCTGTAGTCGCTTTTATTCAATCTTCATCACCATATGCTAGCCACCAGAGAAGCGCAACCTCATCTTTGGTCACGACACGAAGAACTTGACATCCCCACTAAGGACTGACGGATTTACAAGGCTGTGATATTATTACTCCCTTAAATGAGAAAGAAGACGAGAAGAAGAATCAAAGAAAAGGAATTAAAATACAAATACACACAGTGGGTTTGCCATTTTTGTCCAATCTTGAGATGATCGGAAATATTACAATCTCAAATCGGGTGTGAATCTCCCATCCAAAATCAATCATACAGGTCGTGAAAGATACGATACAGACATTTTAACAACAAAAGCTTCTTTTTTTTAAAATTCTTATAGGCTAAACAATCCCAAATAAGGTAACTTGACAATCAATCCATGGAACCTTTTCCATTTTTCACCCTTCCGAACTAATGCTCATGCTTCCCATGACGTTCTTTGACATCCTTAAGCTTCTCTATCTTCACATTCTCGTTGTTAGACTTAACTTAGATCCTTTTTGAGAACTGCCCATTTGACGTGACTTCAGGTTGATACCGAACCCGAGTTTCTCAGAAATATTTTCCCACGTGTTTCTGCCGCTTACAGAAGCACCACCACCCTTTATTGTCTTATCGAGTTTCTCAATCTCCTGTCTCATATCTGAACATTCTTTCTCTAACTCGCAAACCCGCGTTCTCATTCTGTCCATTCCAACTTTCAGGTCTTGATTCTCTCTCACTGCGGTTTCCCATCCTCCTTTGGTGGATTCTCCTGAAAATCCGTCCCTTCCTAACTGTCTGGACCGGCCATCGAGGCTGTCTGAAACCGGAAAGAATCCAGCTAAAGAGGCCTTGAGCTGAATCTGCTCAATAAAAAGCACTTGGACTATTATTCTTAGAGGTAATCTCTCGTTCTGGACTGCGTGTGTGCAAGCTTCTGAAGAGAGTTTTTCGCAATCAAACAACCTACAAAGATCCTCTCTCTCTGTTTCCACTAACCACGGATGATGCTACAAATCATCAAAACATGAATAAAGAACTTAATATGTCACTATGTTAAAGAAAAATCAATATTGTGTAGTCCTAACCTTTAGGTAAATGTCTATTGCACGATAGAGTTCATCATCTAAGAGTCTGGCGTTTTCAGGAACAGAAGCGGCTAAAGCTTGGAACTTCGGAAGCGTGAGATTGACATCAGAAGCAACTTCAGCAAGATACACATCAATCAGCTTGGCAACAGCTGTCATTGACTGTGGTGATCCACACGAGGAGCTAGCCCCTACGGGCATAGTCTGATCCTTATTAAGAAAGTGGTCCAGGATCCTTTGCACAGAGTCAACGTCATATAGAGTCTCTATAGTATGAGAAAAACTAGGCATTACAAGATCTTCCAAGGCCGCCTGGTCAAGCTGCATCCCTATCCGCTTCTCCAAATTCTCTATGCAACTTGGACTAGCTTTCAGAATCTTGGCGATTATAAGCATGTCTACGAAAAATTTGGTCGGAACCAAACCTTTTTGCATACAGGGAAGGTCAAGCTCCTGGATCTCTTCAAGCAAGTGTTTCTGCTCTTCTTCAGACAGTACACTCCCCGAGCTCAAAGGTGTGCTGGAACTTCCACCGCTGTGCCGCCGTTTTAAGACAGGCAAGTATTTTCTGGTGTAATAGGTTAGGGAACCGGCGACGATGTCTTCTCTTAATCCTAGGGAATCCATGAGTGTGATAAGTCTCTTAAAAAGAGTAAAACTAAGCATCGATGCATCCTCGTACCACCAGTCTAAACTAGTGTGTTCAGGTCTAGTATCCCCTGTGCTTATCCCGTTCCATAAAACACTGCCACCTGGACTCTGCATGGGCCCACCATGCTCCACAAACAAGTTTGGATCTGCTAATGCTCTCGTGGCTAGTGACTCAATGCATTTCTTGGTAATGTTGAACTCATCAGCGTACTTGAGGACCTCATCGCAGCATTGAAGCGCTTTTATAGAATATTTCCAGCTTTTGAAGACGACTTGATTGAAAAACTTTCCGGTTTGAGAAATTAGGTTTCCTTCCCCATGCTCCTCTGTCATTTCGAGATGCTTAGCAGCGCATCTGAGGTATACAACGTTGGAAGCAGTGAGTTCGAGCTTCACACCGTAGCAAAACTTGGCGACTAGCTCAAACGTTTTGTCCCCACCAGGAAAATCAGATATCTGAATGAGACATTTATCACCCACTTCTTTAGATGCCTCTGCAATCCTTCTTTCCATGACTCCACTTCTAGAGAGCAAGGGAAACTACACGTAACAAACAAACAAAAAACATATTAAAAATTGTAAGTAACAACATCATTCTTTCTCAGAGAAGGCTTAGGTAGAGACTGATTTCTACAATAAGTGTCAGAATTTTGATCATCAGATAGTGAAATGAGTTTTGTAGGAACCAAATATCAAAAGACCACAAAAAAAATTCAGCAGATAAGCAAGCGTGAGGAACAGCCTACACAGATGCATTGGTGATCAATGCATTGGTGATCATTAGTCATAAGGAGTTGGAGAGGTAACAAGCCAAAGTTTAACCAAACAGTTTTTTGATACATAGCAGCAAATATCACTTAATGTTGGCGAAGATCATAACACTTCTTTTTATGGGCCTGTTTGGAAATATTCATTTTTACTTTAGATTTTCATTTATATCTATACAATTATTTGCAAATTGATTTTTCTCATTTGAACTATCACATTAAAAGTTATAGTGGTTAAATTCGTTTCTACCATTAATGAATAATTCATAGCTAAATATTTAAAAATAAAAGATAATTTCTATATATATATATATAATGTAGAGATAATGACCAAATTAAACCTAATTTTTTTTTTGTCTCCAAAATAATATTTAAAGATAAAAATGACCAAAATAGATTTTATTAAAGGATATAAATATATATTTATACCCATTATGTTAACTAATCTAGACTTAGAGTTTGGAGTTATGGAGTAGAGTTTTGGAAGTGAAGTTTAAAATTAAAAATATTAAAAATTTAAAATTAAAAGGTCTATTTTGATCATTCTTTCTGAAGAATTATTTTGTGACAAAATTTTTAAAAAAACTATTTGAGAGATTTACCCTATAATGTATTACTATCCAAAAAATATTTTTAATCATGAAAATAAAATTAAAATTAAGTAATAGAAAGATACATAAACACAAATTAAGTAAAAAAAATTGTTTCCTTTAATAATGAATATAGTAATAAATGTTTGTAACATGATTATATCTGCATGTGTTGGCACAACACCAACACCAAGTTATGTAAGATTTTTGATCCAGGTCTGAGAAAATTTAATGATTTACTCATTATTTTTAAAGACATGATATTAGTGTTTTAGGTGTTTTGCTGTCTATACCAAAAAAATGAAAAGAACTATATTTAAACAAAAAACTATATAGATCAATGTTAAGAAGAGATTTGGTATATTAGAAAAATTATGGCTGTGAAAAGATTCTAAAACACTCGTCAGCTAAGCCCGAAAAAGTCATAATCGCTCCATAGAAAGGTTATATATCACTGTTTCAACAATAAAGAGGTACAAACAAAGAGTTGGCTTATTAGCTAAGACTACTGAATTTTCTAATAAGGATCATTGTTGAATCTGAATCGGCGTGTTCGATGAAAGCAAGATCATTCGATGATGAGTTATATGAAAGACATTTATTAGAAGATCGATATCGATTACAAGCGAAAATAATGAAAACGTAATAGAACCATGAATTTGCCAAGAACAAAATAAATCAATGAAACCCCTAATTCTTATGTCGACTTTTGTCTGTTTGTGAATGTTCGTTCTCTTTGTGAGATTTCTCATATTTATAGATGTCCTTCCTTGGAATGCGAAACAACGCCATCATTTTTAGGGTTGATAGACCTACTCACGATGTGTTTTCGACTTCCATGTTGTTCTCCTATAAGTAGGAATTCCCCTTTCTCATTTCTCCACTTTATCTCTACGATCAAACCTATTTATCTCTCATGAATTCTACCTTTTATTTATTTACCAATTTTCTGCAGTGTCATCGACGAATTCCTCTGATCTGCTCCCCAATTCTTTGCCTGTTCTTATGATACGTTCCAACGTGTGTACTTTCGTAAAAAGAACAAAGAGAAGTCTAAAGCCTTAGAGGATGGGAAAACAGAACAAACAATATTGCGTGCAGTGGAAACAGAGGAAGGAAATACTCGGGATGGAATAGAAGGTTTGGAGTGATTGGGAAAGAGCAAAGCCGAGGTGTGAGACAAAGGCTTTGCTGAAAGATATTTTCGAAATTCAAATAAAGGCTTGTTGTTGTTTTCATTTTTTTCTTTCATGCTGAGATTTGTTAGAAGTGTCGATATGAGACCTTCTCTATGATCGTGATGAGATCATAGTGATTCTCAGCAAGACTTGATACTTGTATACCGATTGGATTGTTCTGGTGATAATCGTATACGTATTATTCATATCTGTCGATTGAAGAGTGTTTCTACAGGTGATTTAGGAAGAAGATAAGCTCAAACTTATCAAATTGGTGCATTTGTGACCGATCGGAGTTGGCGATGGCGTTGTTAGAAGATTCAGGTGACATTTTCGGTGAGTATATCGATTCAAAATCGGAGTTGAATCACGAAGTATCGTTTCTTCACTCTGAGTGGGAACGCCTCAAGCTAGGGGCTAAGGTGACAGCTGAGCATTTTGCGTCAGTGGAGAATCGTTTGGAAGCTTATGGTGCTCGTTTTGACGCTACCGATCGTCGCTTAGAGAGCGTCGATAATCGTTTGGATAATTTCATGAAGATCCTTACGCGAATCGATGGTAAGTTGCAGGGCGAGAAACCGCACGAGAAAGATATTGTATCGGAGGAGGATTGTCAAACACCGGGAGTACATTCGTCAGCACGTTCAGGACCATCGGTGGAGCGTAGCTTGGGATTACCTCCGACGGTATTTGAAAACCGGGATTCGTTAGTAAAGAAGATTGAGATGCCGATTTTCTCTGGTTCAAATCTGTTTGGATGGTTAGCACGTGTGGAGAGGTACTTTCGTCTGGGTAATTTTCATGGTTTAGAGAGGATGCAGTTGATTTCGATGAGTCTTGAAGGACCTGTGTTGAACTGGTTTAATGCGGAGATGGATACTGATCCTTTTACAGATTGGATACAATTTAAACATAGATTGGTTGCCTGTTTTAGACAGAGATTGGAGGAAGAACCGGGGAAACGACTATTTTCTCTTAAACATGTTGGATCGATTATGGATTATGTGAATGAGTTTGAAGAGTTACGTTCTATTGTGACTGGGGTGGATGAGAAGAATTTGGTTCATGTGTGTTTTCAACGGGTTAAAACCGGAAATGAAGGAGGTGATTAAGATGAAAGAACCAGTGACTCTCACGCAGCATATTAACGCAGTTATAGGAATGGAAGGCAGCGCTTTTTGCAGGACAGTGAGTGTCGTTTCGCAACAGCCTCAGCCGACCAGGAGTTCAGTGCCTTCTTCCTATAGCAAATCGTCCTGGCCTATAACTTCCGTGAATGGCAGTTGATTAGGACCGAGTGGCTCTAGTAATACTGCAGCTGTAGTCCTCGTCAGCGCTATAGCGATGCAGAATTGGATGCAATGCGGCGTGAAGGAATTTGTTTCAAGTGCAAGGGACCTTATGTGAGACCACATACTTGTCCACGGAAGGAGTTACAAATCTTGACAGTTATCAATGGGTTTGAAGTGGAGATACTTGATGAGGAAGGAAATGGAGACAATCAGATGGAGTTGGATGTTGACACGAGAAAAGTGGAGTTGTCTTTGAATGCTTTCTTAGGGATTGATACACCTACAACAACGAAGATTAAGGAGGTGTTATTAGATTTGGTAATTTAATAGACTTTGATGGAATTTGAATCTGAAATGAAATCCAGTGTTATTCAATTGTGGATTTGGAAAAAGTGAATTAAAATCCAGTGTTATTGGATTAAGGATTTGTCAAAAGGAATTTGAAAAGAATTAATTTCACATGTTATTCAAATTCCAACAGATTTCACTAGAAATTAGTTTTAATGGATTTTGATGTACTTTTTAATAGAAAACAAGAGGAAACAAATCTTTACTTTTTTGCCTGGATTTCGAAGACACCACGCGTTTCGACGAAACCCTAAACATTCACCTTTTCTCTCCTCCTCCACCATTCACGTTTCTCTCCTCCTCCTTTGTGTTTTCTTTTCTCGTTTTTTATTCCAATTTTTTTTTTCAGAATTTTTTAGAATATGAGAAATCTAGTGGTGATTTTCTCCTCTATTTATAACGAGATCTCTACTTATCTTCGCTTAGATGAGGCTGCAGATTCATTTAAATCTGAATATTTTAACATTGTAGATTCATCATCTAAACTTATGTACCACCATTTTCTTTAGAGATGATTTATTGGTCTAATGGTCTTATTCGTCTCAGTGGCTCCTTCTAAAAGATTTTTATTAAAGTCTTTAAAGCTTGTCTTTTGGTAGAAACCTTAAATTCTCTTTCGCATAGATGATTCTAAACAAGAACATGTGTATTTGCTATTGGTTAAATCTATTATGTGATATGGTCAAGGCCTTGGATTTTAAAAGAGAAAATTTGATTTACGTAATTTGATCCTAACTTGGCGACAATGTGAACGATCTTTGTTACAACGAGTTTTCCTTTATTATCATCATCGAACCCAAGTTATTATTTGATTTTGCTAAAACTATTTTACAAAGAACTCCACTAAAGTCCATCATAAGAATTAAAACGTAATACAATCAAATCACTATAATCCATCATGTCTTTTAAAGTTCCTTTGAATCCATTAAAATACTTCTAATTATAATTTCCAATGAATTATTCAATCCAATAACACCCCCTAAGGGTTTGTTCGACCAACATGAGTTTGTGGTAGTGATTGATAGTGGAGCAACGCATAACTTTGTTGCTCCTCATGTGGTGCATAGAGCTCAACTACCTATCTTTACAGAACGACGCTTTCAAGTTCTCCTGGGTACTGGGGTTTCTGTGGATGCAATGGGAGTGTGTAAACGGGTTCCTTTTTCTTTACAGGAAGCTTCTTTCGTGGGGGACTTTGTGGCTTTGGAATTGGGAGGTGCTGATGTGATTTTGGGTGTGTCTTGGCTACGAACCTTGGGTACGTGTGAGGTTAATTGGGAAACGCATGAGATGTCGTTTCGTCAGGGCAACAATATTCTCACTTTCCATGGAGATCCTTCCTTACAGCATCAGGCTATTTCGTTTCGAGCTATGGCAGTTCCAGATTTTGAGGCGGCATTGGAGTTGGGTGCAGTATCTATGGAAGCTCCCTGGCATTCTCCTGCTATTGAAAGTGTGTTACAACAATTTACTTCGATCTTCGCAATTCCGACAGAGTTGCCACCGTTAAGGGGTCGGGAGCATTGTATTCATTTGACTCCAGGGGTTACGTCGATTTCCGTTCGTCCTTACCGTTATCCACACGCTAGTAAGGAAGCCATGGAGACTATGGTCACAGAGATGTTGCAGAGTGGTATCATTCGTCCGAGTTGCAGTCCTTTTTCTAGCCCAGTGTTACTGGTCAGAAAAAAGGACTCTTCCTACCGTTTTTGTGTTGATTACAGGGCCTTGAACCGTGCTACAGTTCCGGATAAATATCCTATACCAATGATCAATCAGCTATTAGATGAGTTGCATGGCGCTTCCGTGTTTTCCAAGCTTGATCTTCGATCTGGTTACCATCAAATCCGCATGAAGGAGTGTGACATTGCTAAGACTGCTTTTCGGACTCATGAGGGACACTATGAGTTTTTGGTGATGCCGTTCGGGTTGACTAACGCGCCGGCTACGTTCCAAGGGTTAATGAATGAGATCTTTCGACCGTTGTTGCGTCGCTTTGTACTGGTTTTTTTTTGATGATATCTTGGTCTATAGTGCAAATGAGGAGGATCACGTGGGTCACTTGCGAGCTGTGCTACAGATTTTGGTTGATCAGACTCTGTATGCCAATAAGAAGAAGTGCATTTTTGCTCAAACCCAAGTGGAATACTTAGGGCACATCATCTCGGCAAATGGAGTGGCTACGGATCAGTCGAAAACGTTAGCTATGCAACGTTGGCCTACACCTCGTTCAGTGAAGGAGTTACGAGGGTTCCTGGGATTGACGGGTTACTACAGGCGGTTTGTGAAGCACTACGGGTTATTGGCAAAACCTTTTACAGAACTATTACGCAAGGATTGTTTCGTCTGGACGGATGAGGCTCAACAAGCGTTTGATAACTTGAAACATGCAATGTCAACAGCTCTTGTTTTAACGTTACCATATTTCAATGAACCTTTCATTGTGGAGACTGACGCGTCGGGGTTCGGATTGGGGGCTGTTCTTATGCAGAATAAGCGTCCTATAGCTTATTTTAGCCACAGTCTCACTGCTCGGGAACGGTTGAAACCAATTTATGAGAGAGAGCTAATGGCTATCGTGCTTGCTATTTTGAAGTGGAAACACTATCTGTTGGGTCATCGCTTCGTGGTCCATACCGATCAGAAAAGTCTGAAGTTCCTCTTGGAACAGCAAGAAGTCTCAATGGAGTATCAACGATGGTTGACTCGCCTGATGGGTTTTCAGTTTGACATTGTTTATAAACCTGGTATAGAGAATAAAGCTGCCGATGGTCTTTCTCGACAGATGCAGGATTCTGTGGAGGGGGCTAGCTTATTCCTGTTGGCTTTAATTGTTCCGCGTGTCATTCAGTTACAAGATATCTATGCAGAGGTTGAGTTATCGGATGACATAAGGGCTCTTAAACAACGGGTTTTAGCCGGAGAACCTGTGAAAAAATTAGTTATCCCTCATACTTCTCGTTTCATTGATCTGATCATGCAAGAGTGTCACGATGGATTGGCTGGGGGTCATTCTGGAGTTTTAAAAACTTTGAAACGGGTGCAACAGTCCTTCCAATGGAAAGGAATGCGTTTGATGATACAGGATTATGTCTCGCGTTGTGTGGTATGTCAAACGCATAAGACTTCCACACTCTCTCCAGCGGGCCTCTTGCAACCTTTGCCTATTCTGTCGCAAGTGTGGCAGGATATTAGCATGGACTTTATTGACGGCTTGCCTGCTTCGGGGGGATACAACTCTATCTTTGTGGTTATTGATCGTCTCAGCAAATATGGGCATTTCTTCGGGCTTCGCCACCCGTTCTCAGCGGTGGACGTCGCTACTAAGTTCGTGGGTGAGGTTGTCAAGCTTCACGGATTCCCTTCTTCTATTGTGTCTAACCGTGATAAGATCTTTTTAAGCTCCTTTTGGAAGGAATGTTTTCGCTTATCAGGCACTCATTTGAAGTTTAGTACCGCCTTCCACCCGCAAACGGATGGCCAAACGGAGGTCCTGAATCGTTGCTTGGAATCTTACCTCCGTTGCTTTGCTTCGTCGCACCCGAAGACATGGTTTCGTTTCTTGTGCTGGGCGGAATTCTGGTACAATACCAGTTATCACACTTCCTTGCATACTACTCCATTCAAGGTGGTTTATGAGCGGGATCCTCCGTCTTTGCTCCATTTTGAGCAAGGCTCCACCAATAACTTTGATCTCGAAGTTATGTTGTTGGAACGTGACCGTATGCTGAGTCAGTTGAAGTTTTTTTTGGAGAGAGCTCAGCAGCGTATGAAGAAGGTAGCTGACAAGCATCGTAGGGATGTCTCGTTTCAGATTGGTGACTTTGTGTTTCTGAAACTTCGTCCGTACCGGCAGAACTCTGTCACACGACGTATATGTCAAAAGTTGGCGGCTAAATTCTATGGCCCGTTTGAAGTCTTAGAACGTATTGGGAAGGTGGCATATCGCTTGAAGCTTCCAGAGGGATCTAAGATTCATCCTGTCTTTCACATTTCTCAGTTAAAGGCGTTGAAAGGTAATGCGGAACAGGTTACACCTTTGCCTACTACTTTTTCGGATCAAGGGGAGTTTATTTTGGTTCCGGAGAAATTGCTGGATACATGTTATACGGCAGAGGGGTATTTGGAACTTCTGGTTCAGTGGGAAAGCATTCCATCTCATGAAGCTTCTTGGATCTTGGGGTGGGAATTTGCTCGTTTGTACCCTTCTTTCCCGCTTGAGGACAAGCTTAGTCTCGTTGGGCGGGGTATTGATACGTTCCAACGTGTGTACTTTCGTAAAAAGAACAAAGAGAAGTCTAAAGCCTTAGAGGATGGGAAAACAGAACAAGCAATATTGCGTGCAGTGGAAACAGAGGAAGGAAAGACTCGGGATGGAATAGAAGGTTTGGAGTGATTGGGAAAGAGCAAAGCCGAGGTGTGAGACAGAGGCTTTGCTGGAAGATATTTTCGAAATTCAAATAAAGGCTTGTTGTTGTTTTCATTTTTTTCTTTCATGCTGAGATTTGTTAGAAGTGTCGATATGAGACCTTCTCTATGATCGTGATGAGATCATAGTGATTCTCAGCAAGACTTGATACTTGTATACCGATTGGATTGTTCTGGTGATAATCGTATACGTATTATTCATATCTGTCGATTGAAGAGTGTTTCTACAGGTGATTCAGGAAGAAGATAAGCTCAAACTTATCATCTTATCAGCTTTGAGTCCGGTTATGGATCTGGTCATGAGACATAGATCAACATTATGGGATAATGCAAGATTGGATTATGCTCAGCTTCACCAAGTTAATTATTTCGAGAGTCTTAGGCAAGATGAAGAGAGTCAGGAAATTTTCAATGAAGAAAAAAATATTGACGACGTCTCCCAAGTTTCTGATGCAGACGAGACAGAGGTGCAAGGAGTTTCTCCTTTGTTTTCGGGCCCTCTTCTGATCATGGCCAACTGTGCAGGAGGGTTCATTTACCAGGATGAGACTCATGAGCCTGATATCAAACCGTCTATTCTCGAAGGCCGAAATTGGGTTGTCCATTTGCGGACCAAATCTACGGTGGGAAGGGCAACATGAGGGCATCAACAAGTTGTATGAACTATGCGATTTATTGTCCTTTCTGCTTATGATAGTTGTAGTATGTTTTTCTCATCATAAGAAAGAGAAACCCATCCATCAGTTTGTCTTTCCCTAACGTTCCAGGGTTTAATAGGGGCAGTCGAAGTCGATCCACCAGGTTCTGATCAACTGACATTGTAGCAGGAATGTTGTCGCGGTTCCTGATATGCATCGGCCGACTTTGTGGCTAAAGTCTCTGCATCATGTTATTCTTAGCGAGTAAAGTGTTTTTCTTCCTCCATCACGATGAAGCAGTTTGCGCGATGGAGATCATTTTCCAATGTGATGTTGATGTTTGTGTATAGATCCGATTTGAAGGTCGAATATATCCACATTGCATAGGGAAATGCTTACATTGCGGTCGCGTCCGAGACTTAAAAATTTGACACAAAATTGTTGAATCTTTCCATGAAATCTCTAAGTCTTTCTTAGGCGCCTAACGACATCTTCCATAGATCGGTGGTCAATGCTCTTTACCTTGTAAACATTGAATAGTACTCTAAGAATTTGGTGGTCAGTTCGTTAAAGCTATCGAACAAGTCTTCCTTAAGGAAATTGTATTTAAATGGTTTGGGCACCGCCCTAGGAGATATTTGGATCTTTGGAATCAGAAACTTTAGACACTCGAAGGAAAACTAGAGAGAATTGTTTTTTTAGTCAAATTTACCTTGTGTAGATGGAAAGACATCTCTCCAACTTTAACGACGATATCACTTGGAAGTCCAGTTGTGCAAAACCTGCAATAATTGAGCATAAACCGTAGAATACAAAGTCAGACATCAGTCCAAGTCTCAGCCATGAGAAAGAGAAAATCAAGAACACGCAAAAACTTGGAATGAGATACACTATAAAATCAGAGAGATCAAGTGAATATACCAGTCATGTCCTTGTCTTTTGAAAGAATCTGATTTTGATCCCAGCTTCATGCATGCCATACTTCCTGTCAACATAACTCAACACAGAAACTCCAATAGCTAAGCCTCCAAAACCATAACATTATCCTCCATAAAAATCAAAACCCTAACTTACAACAGCCAAACAAGAAACTCCTATTTTTTAGAACTAAAGAGATTTTGGATCCATCCCTTGATACCCAGATCAACAATTATTGAGGGTATGTCTAATTTAAATGTAGTGGGTATGGGTGAAAATGCAATTTTTTGGAATTTTATTGTTAACAACTAGGTAAGGACCCGTGCGATATCGCACGGAAAACCATTTTATGAAAACATATTATAGAAAGTAACATTTTATGTCAGTACCAATTAAGATATATGTTTTATTATCCATTTAAATAAATTATTTAAATTTTTAAAAACATCTAAATATTATAAACTAATTAAAGTGCAAACATTTTCCAATCTAATTATTTACTCAATTAGTAAAGTAAATTATAACAACAAGTCCAATATTCAAATTTGTTTAAAACTATGTAGGACATTATAATCAAAAAGAGGTAATAGCAATCCTAAATTTTGTACTCACTTACATCATTTTTTCATAGATAAAAAGTTCCAATCCAACGATCATATTTTTTTTTCTTTGTGATCTGGATATAAGGTACTTATACTATGGATGTTTATGTCAAGAAAATACTATTTGACAATTCTTCCCTTAATAATTTCTCTTTCAAACAACACATCCCAATTAGGGTAATAAATGTAGCATTTCATAATTTTATAGTTTATAAATAGTGAAGAGTTACAATCAGTAGATCGTAATTGTTTAAGTTTCTTGGTTTTAATATTTTATGTTTTCTCGCACTCCTCTCTGAAGCGTCTCTTTCTCAAACAACACATACCTTCAAAAATAACAAACGATGTACCTTTTCAAGATATTATATATTGAACTTTTTAAAGCATAATTTTCTTTAAAAGAATATACTTGATTTTTTTATCGCTTCTCATATAATTATTTTTCTTGTTCTGCATTTATACCTTTCATCTATCTCATTTTATATCTATTTAAACCCCTTTAAGGTACGTTTTTGATATTCTCATAATCTTAATTATCAAACCCTTAATATAGGATTAAATTAGTATTTTGAAAATATTTTCAGCAAATTTATACCCTTCATCCATCTCATTTTCTATTAGACTCCCTTAAGGTATGTCTTTGGTATCTTCTCATAACATTAACTATTGAACCTTAATATATGAACGGTAACTTAGTATTTTGACAAGACATTTTCTAGAAATCATTGTAAAACCAAAAGAAATATTTCAAAATTCATAATGTATGGGGAATGGAAACATGGAATATTAAAACTTAAGGCATGTAAGTGTTTCAGAATTCATAATATAGTTGCAATGGAAACATGGAATATCAAGGCACATAAATGTTTCAGATTTCATAATGTACAGGAATGGAAACATGGAATATCAAAACTTAAGGCACATGCGTTAACGGTTTATAGAACTTCGAAAATTAGACAACACATGTGCCTCTTCAACCTATGCTATGAACTGGTCATCATGGCCCTTCATTTTTTTTTTGTCAACTTGACAGGAACCCAAGACCTAACATAAATCTCGTAACCACCATATCCCTGTCTTTAATAGATACTTATCGTTGGAATAAAAGATAACTCAATTTCTATTATACTTTTATATCCCATATGCAAACACAGACATAGCCTTTTGCAGCTAATAAACACTCAAATCATCCAATCATTTCCTTTTAATTATTCACTTGTTACCTTTCAACAAAACTGAATTTAAATACAGAATTAGCAAATAAAACATACCATGCATGTTGGGATCGTGTTTCACGTTGTATATCACAGAGATTTTAAACGAAGCAAATCATGAGGACCCTCTGGACACAAATCTGATATTATTGTAAAAAATCTTTATGCATCCCAATTAGGATCGTACATCTCTTGTATTCAAAAAGAGACATAAATATGGTATCGTAGAAAAAAAACTAATGAAAAGAGGGTATGATGTTGCTTTTTCATAGATATATCGTTAACCCAAAAATGAAAAAAAAATGTGTAAAATCATTAAACGTCTTTTTTATTCTCTCATCGATCGTTTGAAGTTTTTCTCAAATTTGACCCTAGAGTTTTGGAATCTAGAAGGCGATATGTCGACTCTTGCGTCGTTACTCTGGATCTTGTTCAATGATTAAGCTTATGAGAAGTACCAGAAAACATAGCTTGACAATTATGAAAATGGAATAGACATAAAATATAATTGCTGATCAGAGCGAAGAGGATGAAAGAAAGCAAGAAAATCAAGAAATCAGAAAACTGAAAAGGAGAAATCGTAAACTGTTTATCAAACATATAAATAGAGGAGGAGACGTGAACCAGGAGTCAAAACTCGATTAACGGACGCAATGCTTCACTATGGACACAAAGCTTCGCTACCGTTCGTCTTCGTCAAAACATAAGGTAAGTGTAGTCTCAACCCTTGGATCAAGGAGAGTGCTAATCTCAACCATTCCTTCTTTTTAAAAAGTTATAAGATTACGAAAAGATACAAGCCATAATAAACAATTATAAGACATGATTTGCAGTTGTTGAAAAAAAAGACATGACTTTTCATTATAACTTGTTCACGATTATTCATTATTACTGTTTATTATGGTATCTTGTGATTTAAAACTGATTTCATTTGTTTAATTGTATTGAAAAGTTGAGTCTTTTTTTTTAGAAAAAACAATGTTTTTTTTAACACAGATAACTATTAGAAAATTTTACAAAGTAGTTAAAATATCCCACTGAATGTCTTTTTAAAACTATTAATTTTGAAAGTTATATCTCATTATAAAAGTTGTGTCTTAAAAAAAAAAGAAGCTAAAATTAGTTTTATTTTCCCAACATGTAACTATTGAAAATTATTTTAAAAGTAGTTAAAAATATTCTAATAAGTGTTTTTCTTTATTTTTCAACATACAACTATTAGAAATATTTTTAAAAATAGTTTATAACTATTAGATCAGAAAAAAATTAAAAATATGACAGTCGAATTTTAGTACTTTTTCCTATGAAAAGTAGTTTGCAAATTGATAAAACAAAGCCCATTTCAGTTTAGTTGTGGAAAGACACAATTCTTATGATGAGAAGATATAACTTTAAAATTAACAGCTATAGAAACACATTTATTGGAATGTTTTAACTACTCTTTAAATTTTTTTGAATAATTACATGTTGAAAAACAAAATATTTTTTTTATTAAAAGACACAACCTTTCATAATAAACAGTTATGAACAAAATTCTAATGAAAAGTCATGTCTCTTTGAATTAACTGGGTTTGCTATTATTAATAGATTAATACAAGACACTGGGTAAAATCAATTTTGATTTTTCGGAATATTTATAACTAGATACATTACCGGTTGAGTAATAGTTAACAATATAAACATATTATATGGCCATAAATAGCTATATTACTGCAATAAAATATAAATTTATTAATTCATTATAACAACTCATTCACAAAATGTGTATTAAAAAGGAATCTTTAGAGAGAAGTAAGAAACATAGTTTTGGAAGAAAAGTGAGAAAGGATTGATTGAACATGATCACATGAATATTCTCTGAAAAATGCATAACAGTTATTTTAAATCAGCTTCTAGGTAGCACGCTATGGTGCATCCAAAAAAGATTGTGTCGTGTAATACCCGAAAACGTCTTTTGGTCCAATCATTCCTTTTACCTATGTCAGGTCATCTAACAATCCTTGAGCGGGTGTCTCAACCAAGGCATTATTGCTATGTGGTTGTATGTAATTCCCTAAGTGAAGTCTTACTTACAATATTAGTGAACATGACATCACATTTTCTTTCCTTGGTGACTAGAGGGTAAGATGAGCAAAAAATTCTTGCCGAGATGCTAACCCTACCCAAATGGAAAGCCAAGTGGGCAATGAGTTTTAACGATTTCTAACCTTTGTTTTGAGTCATTTATCAAGTCATAGGTGTGTGTTTAGAGTCATTTCTTAAGTCTTTTCAGGTTTAGATTATTTGGTACAAAATGAGTCGAATTGGGTGCGAGAAATAAAGATGCAAACCATATGCATTAGAAATTTAACAATGGATGAAAGACTTTCCACAAATTGTTTAAGCTCAAATTTGGACGCAAGATAGAAAATAGAGTTGTCTTTCCAATGACACCAGTTTGAAGTCGATCCATTGGTTAGATTGACAGTTATGTGCATTTTATGGATGACTGGTCTGTCTACTGATTCAATACAAGGAAAAAAAAAGAAAATTTTGTTTTTTTTTATTTTCGATTTAATTTTTTTCTGAATTATATTAAGCCGTGTTTTTTAAACATATATCTTTTATTTTCAGTCAATGTTTAGGATATGCTCTTTTTACCTTTGCTTTTTTTTCTTGCTCTGGAGAATTGTAAGATTTGGGGAGGAGAATCTATAATCTACCTCTAGAAAATAATTTTGAACCTCCTTATTGATTTCTGTTGCTATTTTTTAGTGGTTCTCTTTGATTCAGTATCCATATCCGACTAGATTCCTAGTTAGATTTAGATTTTCAAGGGAATCCATGAATTGTTGATTGTGATTTGTGAGAAAAGAGAATAACCAATCGGGTTTATCATCTAGGCTATTCTTACTGCTTGAATTGGATTGATCAATCAGTTCCTGATTCATAGGTTTTAATGCACCAAAAGTGTTTGATTAAATGTACGCACAAACTTAGATGAGTGAAATCATGTTAGCGAACAAGAGTTGATTGTTAGGAGTTGTGTGAACCTATCAACTTGAAATTGCTGCATGTTTAGAATCTGAAATTTAACAAAAAATAGTTTCTAGTATTCTAATAAATATGTTTTAGTACTGCAAAAGTAGGCTAGCCTATTAAATTCTAGAATGGATCTTAATACATTCTATGTCAAGCAATCATGTCATTCAATGTGTTTTTTGAGATGTCTTGAGACCTAGCGCCTTTAATTCATAGGTTTACATCGTATTAACATTATGTATTTTACAGTATTTGAAATATCGATATCGTTACACAAAACAATCACTTTGTTCTAGCTCAAATCTATTCTCACAGATTTATAGTATAACCTTAGTCCTTGTGGATTCACTTCTTAGATACTACCACAGCAGCTGCTTACTTGCATTCTGAATTTAGTGGTTAAACCCGATAAAATTAACGTACACAAATCTTGCCCCTGTGGAAATTAATTACTCTTTTGGCATTATTTACTCTTGTGATACAAAAAAAAATCAATTTCGTTTTCGGAGTGCTGAAAAGAGCTCCTAGATTGAATATAACTCTTGCTCAATGTACTTAGTTGACGGTTTAGGTACCCAAACTTTGTTGGGAGTGAGCGTACTAGTTTGCCTAGATGACAAGCTGGGGAAGAATACAAAAATTGCGTAGCAAGCAACCCTTTTTTAGGTAGCAAGTTTGTTGGAAACGTGTGTCATTGGAAATGAGTGTCACTATACACTTACAAGTCTAAGAGTATGTCAATTGGGGATTCTCAAGAGGTTCTGAATTGAGTATTTCATCATTTAAAAAAATAGAAATGAAAAACAAGAAATAGAGTATAAAGGGGTTTCAAATGAGAACCTATGAGATACCCATGAAAACTTAATGAGACAATTGTATTCCATGGTTCAATTTTTTTATATAAAAACATAATTCTATAAATATATTGTATTAAATAGTATTTTTAGATAAATTTAAGAGTTTATATGGAGGAGAGTACTCTTATAATTTTTGAAAAATATATGTGCAAAATTCCTTTTCACTGACTAGGATGTCAACTGTTTGCCTTTTCAAGAAAAAAAAAACAAAAGAGGTTGGGACAACTTCCAGTGTTCTTTGGGACAAGAAAAAACCAAAGAGGTTACCAACGAAGAATAGGTCCAGTGAGAATGTAAAGGTTAATTTAATATGGTTTGTCTCGTCCTATGAGAATGTAAAGGTTTTCTGGCCTAGAATCTCAGTACTATAACCCCACTATCCTCCCAGAAATCGAGTGTTTTCCAGTCATGTTGAACCACTGTGACTTTTGTGTGGAAGAGTATTCTAATTATGATAATGTGACATGTAACAGACCCACCTGATATAACCTGTTATCATTCAGGAGTTACATCCCATCCCCTATCTCATTGTATTAATCGACTATGTTTAGTAGACCGGTCATGAAAGTATGTGAGAAATATTGGCTAATAAGAGCACTCGGAGTATAATGCAGGTATGGTAGGAATAACAATTTCCAAGAATCGGTCATGAACAAGAGTGAAGAAATGCAATGCAAGACAGAAGTTATCATAATCAAGCACAAATTTTGGAGACAATTTGATAACCCCAAAATTATGTGCAAATTTAAAATTACCCTGTCCTCTATAAATTTGAAATATAGCTTATTTTTTATTTTAATAACATTTCCATTCTCAACCAGAAAAAAAATAGACTGTATAATTGATCTAAGAATTTATTCTAAGTTGAAAATAACATTTAAAAAAATGTTTAGATTTTACGTACCTCAGCTTGGCCGTTTGGTCTTTAAAATAATGTTTAGATAAAGTATATTTTCATATTTTCTGCACAAAAACATATTTCAATTCAGTCTTTACGAAACTCAACGATCACCAATGAATATATATGATAGAATATTTTAAGATCTAAAAACTTCACGGACAATATCATGTACAGATGGTTCTATCGATGATTTAATCCTTGAATTTAAGAAGCCCAAAACAAGTAACAATGAAACGATCCAGTGTTCGTCCTTCACAACAAAACTAAATCATTAAAGGTTGTCCTTGACAACAAGATTATATAATAATTCAAAGAGCTTCTTAATATAGATCGTCGAGCAAGATTCAAGTCACCAAATCAATGTAAAAATAAACAGATGAAAACAGAAAAACAAAAATAATAAGATAACACAAGTCACCTCTTTCTGAATCAGCAATGTCAGTAGTTTGTGCTCACAACGTTGTTTTGGAAGAAGAGAGGTGCATTTATAGTGTTTAATCAATCAAGGGAAAACTAAAATAAAGAATAGTCAAACTAGCCCTAAGCATTTGGTTTTGGCTCGGTTCCGGGTTGGTTCTTCTATTCTAATTTAAGAACCATTCAGTATTAAGAAATTTTGGTTCACAATCGGTTCGATTATTTTAGTTTTTGGTTCGGTTCGGATAACAAAGTTGCGAATCAACTAATATCTGAAGTAATTTCGGAATCCATTTAATTCCAGCTCGGTTCCCGTTTTCGGTTAAATCGAGTTAAAAGACCAAAAATTCAAATTTGTTCACATTAATATCAGATTGTTTTGGGCTGTAAGATAAAAGTTTAATAATTTAAATAATTTAAATATTGCAGATAAAATTTATTTTGATAATTCGGTTTTTTGGTATTGCGGTTTATAAATAAAATGAATAAATTATTTAAATATTTTAAAACTAAATATAGTAAATATTTATAAATATATAAACTATATTAGAGAAATTTGGATACTTATTTGGTTTCTATTTTCGGTTCGAGAGATATAGAATCCGCTCGGATAATTGATAGAATCTAAAAGCGATTCAAACTTTGTTTTCGGTTTGGTTCGGTTCGGTTTGGTTCGGTTCGGTTCTTCAATTCCAGATAAATGTATCCATGCCTAAGTTAAATAAACAAACAAAAATAAATGGGAAGGCAAGATTTGTAACTCATTTACAGTTCATTTGCCCCCTTATATGTTAAACCATCATAAAATCGCCAGTGCCATCCGCTTTACAGTTGTTCATTCTCCGTATTCTTTGTCACATAGGAATGTGTTGGACTTGTTTGCATGATGTATTGATAACTTGTAAAAAAACTGGAATTCTCTCAATCGCGGAGACAATAAGTTTCTAAAATAGGTCTGGGTATTTAATTTGGATCCAAAAACCCGTACCGGAATCGACCCAAAAATATCCAATCCGAAACCGAATCGAAAATTTACAAGTATCTATTAGGTTCAAAATTATTTTACCCGAAAGAACTGGAACCGAAAAGAACGGACTCGAACAGATCCGGACCCGAAAAGAACCGACCCAAAAGAACCGACCCGAAAAAACCAATTCGGATAGCCTTGACCCGATAAAAATGATTCATATCCGGCTTAATAACATGAATATCCAAAACTATAATTTTCTGTGTTCTATTTTTTATATTTTATTTTATGATTTAGTTGAAAAATCTTTTTATTAACAATATTTTTTATTATTTGTATATCATTTTCAAGTAATATAAAATTTTTAAATATAAAATTTGAAGTTTAATAAAGTTTTATTTTAGTTATTTATAGTTTATTTTAAGTTATTTTGTAAAAATATAGATATATATGACAGATTTTGATTAAATTTGATAGAATTTATTATTTCGTGTCTTTTTCATATTCTAAATATCCGAATCTGACACAAACCCGAAACGGATTCGAATATATGGATATTTTATAGGTATTTTAATTATGCATCCGAACCGACCTCGACTCGAGAAGAACCGATCCGAATCTGAACCGAAACTTTACAAATACCTATTCGATCTAAAACTTTAAGACCTGAAAGATCCAAATCCAAAAAGAATCGATCTGAATCCGATCCGAAACCCAAATGCATTGGCCTATTATTCTAAAGTGTACCCCAGCAGGTTGATATACGTGGAGCACATGCACACATAATAGTATTAGAAATTATAATTTTTAAAATAAAATCATTAAAACTTTGGGGGTATGGCCGTATGGGATGCAACAAGTCAAGCTGTGCACCCCTTATAATTCAAGTTTCATGCTTACTAATTTCTTAATTATATTTTTAGCAATAGTGCACCCGTTGAAGAAATATTCTAGCTTGATGCTCTGTACCTATCCTTAGAATTTTTAAGATTAGATCTCAAACAGAAAGATTTAAAAGTAGGAAGAAAAGGCAGGCGATTTATTCTTTGTGAGAGTTAGCTTCACTTTTTTTTCTCTTTTCGCTCCCAGACACTAATACAATGAGAAAACAATATATCTATATTATTATTTGTCATTATTTACGAAGTAATTTTTTTATCTCCGAATTCACAAGTTTAAAATTAGAGTGGCTAAAATTTTTGTCATCTTTAATGAACAATCATGCTTGCCAATATAGTTTGGACATCCTTAATGAATAATTATGTTTGCTAATATAGTTTTGGATCTAAGTAAATTATGTTCTTAGTTTTGGAAACTAATAAGTTCGTCAACTGCCGTCAATTTTGTTGGTCTGTGATTTTTCCTGGTCTTGTTCATAGTAAACTTTATCTCATGTTTTAATATTTTACAATGGTTCTTAGGGGCTGAAATATGGGATGTATCAACACAAAATGTAGATAAGTATAAATGTTTTCTTTTGTGCTCTTTGACAGTGTTTTCTTTAGTTGGATTTCGAATAATTTGATCATACCATCATTATTTTGTTTTCTGAATCTTTAGGGCTTCGGTTTAGTCTCAGGCAAAGAGCATAGAAGACAGAGAAGATGTCATCGATTCTCCTCAAGCAAACTCGCTACAATCACAAGGAGATGGAAATAGTGGAGTGATGCAGTATTCCATTTACTTATGTTATAGTCTTGTGGGTTGTCTTACATTAGATTTAGATATTTTTTTTTGTTTGGATGTTACTACTTTGATTTATGTATGTTCAGATACTTAGTTTGCTATTTTCTACAAAATAGTTTTTATTTGTAGTTAGTATTTTTGGTGTGTACTCTTTTGTTGTGTTCTCCTATATAACACTCCCTTTTGTGTTTTTCTTATGTTAGATATTCGTAAGTTCAAGATATTTTATATGTTTTATGTATGTCTGGATGGTTTGTTTTCTATTTTTCATCTTTGTTTTTCCTCTAAGTTTATTCTTTTGTGCAGTGGAAAAGACTAGATATCAAACCAATAAGACTTGAATTTAGAGCACCTTTCTTTGTGATCCTAAAGAAACATGAAGTAAATCAATGAAAAGAGATCAACGATAATGTTTTATAGAGTTTAAGAGCAGAAGCGCAAAGTATTTGTGTATAACCCTAGTTTTAGCATTCCTAGTCGAAAGTAGTTATCAGTCAAACAGTCGTGAGATGAATCTGCTCAAGGTGACCATGCTTCCAATCATTTGGTGTACTTCTTTAGGGTCTCATGGTGAAGGAATCAAATGGATTTCCCTAATTTGTTCCTAGTTAGACTTGATACCACAATATGTGACTATCTATCTCATGAGTTTTCCTGAACTCAACCTAAATGACCAGTTAGAGGGATTGAGCTTCATGTTGTAATTTTACCAATGTTGAGAACAATCTTGCAAGCGGCCAATGTGGTATTATGCTTTCAATGGTTTGATGAGCATGTCGTCTATGTAGAGTTCTATGGTTTGGCTGATCTGCTCTGCTTATGTTTATTAATCTCTGCTAGGTGGGGTCGGTATTCTTCAGGCGGAAAGGCATGACTTTGATTTCATAAAGAATGTTTCTCCTTTGACCAAAAAAAATATTTCTCATGGTCATCTGGATGCAAGTTTATTGATTATACCAGGAGAAAGCATCTATGTGGATATACCCGACATAGGCCTAGAAATCATCATGCCCAAACTGAAAGTTGATCCTCAACATCTACCAATAAGGTAGAAAAAGTGTAAGTTCACCCCCAAAATAGGAAGCTATCATCAACAACGAGGCATGAACCTATTGGATGTTGGGTTTATAAGAGAAGCGAAATATCCAGGATGGGTGGCAAATGTCATCATGGTATGTAAGAAGAATGAGAAACACTGAGTCTTCATAGACTTTGCAGATCTTCATATATGTTGCCCAAAAAATCCCTTTCCCTGCCGCATATTAACAAGTTGGTCGATGCAATGGCTGCATTGAGCAAGTTCATCTCACGACTGTTCGACAAGTCTCACACCTTTTTCAAAGTTTTGAAAATACAAAAGACTTCAATTGGGATGAGAAATGCGAAGATACTCTCGTCATTCTACATGAATACCTCACCATGCCTCATTTGCTGTCAAAGCCCAAGACAGAGAAGTATTGTTGCTCTATCAGGCAATATCTGAGCATGCAATGAATGATGTCTTTGTGCGGGAAGAAGGGACTAGGCAATATCATGTATACTCCCCAACGTCGGCATGTGGTTTGCGTCAGAGTGGTTACAACTGAGTAGAAGAGATCGGGATGACCCGCTGTCAAAGGTGGTGAGCAAGTATCATCGAGAGTGGTGGTGAAGTTTTGGGGACGATCAAAACCATCATTTTTAGAGTTTTCATTTCTTTTCTCCGATGTACTCTGATTTCGTTTTCCAGTCTATCTTTTATATAACAATTAACCATTGGCCAGTTTAGGTTCTTAAATATTAATATAACTGATTTGGAAGAAAAAAAATGCGTTGAGTATCAAATTTGTGAATGTAGTTTCACCACAGTTGTACATTGCGATTCTTGAATGATGTATATCATCATACCGAGGGACTATTAGAAATAAAGAACTCATCATCATCTCGCCTTTGTGTTTTTCAGTTTATCATAAAATTATTTTCTAGTTTATATTATCATAGTCCCCTAAAATTATTTGCTATTTTTTTCTTTTAAGTATTTGTTTTGTTGGTTGGTTGTTCTATCATGTTCTGGATTTCTATACCACCACTTCAAACTTGAGTAATAAAATGATTTTTTGATAAAAAAAACTGCTGTTTTATATTTATAATTTCATATCTAACGAATCCTACAAATATTATTATTCTACATCACATATTCCATTGAATTTGCAATTAGAAAGGTTGAAACAAGATTAGAACATCAGACTGGCCCATCAGAACAATCTTAATAGTCGGTGAACATTTGCAATCATTAAAGTTTTGCGTCAAACGAAAGCAGTCTAAAACATAAATCGAACTTTCTAACTTCCTCTATATAAACAAACATAAAACGATCCACACCGTCGATAACCCAATCTTAATCTCCGCCGTTGTTCATCATGAGCTTAAACTCCTCGAAGTTAACGCAACCATCACCATCAGTATCAACTTTGCTAATCATCTTCCTGCAATCTTGAACAGAACACTTCTCTCCCAGATTCTTCATCACAGAGTGTAGCTCCTTCGCCGAGATCCGTCCGTTCCCATCCAGATCGTACAACTCAAACGCTTCCTTCAGATCGTTCTTGCTGTTCCCTCCTCCTCCTCCTCCTTGATTCACTCCGATCTGGAATAGAGAGACGAACTCGTCCATGTCGATGAATCCGTTTCCGTCGAGATCGAACTGTTTCATCATCTTCACTGTTTCCTCCGGGGACGCGGTGGGGCTGAGCGCGCGGATCACTTCCTTGAGCTCCTCGACGGAGATTTTGCCGTCTCCATTTTTGTCGAAGCGCTGGAAGACTTTGCGGATGTCGTCCATCGAACCTAGACAGCTACGAGCTCCGTTCTTCGACATTGCGACTTAATGAGAATCTGATAGTAAAACGAAAGTAGTGTGGAGTGTGGTGGAGAAGACAGATTGTTATGAACGCTATAAATAAGGAAGAGAAGGTGTGACGTAATAACGCGTTTTTAAACGCGTTAACATTCCGTGACTTGAGTGTACTAGTAGTAAGCATATTTTAGTTAACTTTAATTTTCCTGTTTTAAAAACGTATGCATAAAATAATGGGCAAATCTTCTAAATAACCATTTTTGAAGTTTTTGTCACAAAAATAACCCTCAAGAACAAAAATGACAAATCAAATTTTTTTATTTTCAAAAAATTAATTTTTTTTTTCAATTTTAAACCTCACCCCCAAAACCCCGCCCAATAACTCTAAACCTTAAGTCTAGATTAGTTAATCCAAGGGATATAAATGTATATTAGTCATTTTATTAACCATTTGGTTAACTAATCTAGACTTAGGGTTTAGAGTTATGGGGTGGGGTTTTGGGGGTGAGGTTTAAAATTGAAAAAAATAAAATAAATTTAATTTTTTGAAAATAAAAAAAAGGCTAGATTTGTCATTTTTGTTCTTGAAGGTTATTTTTGTGACAAAAACCTTTTTAGGGTTATCTTAGGGTATTTCTCTAAAATGATTCTATTATTTTTTTAACAAATACTCCAATTTTTCATATATAGTCTCTTTTTTTTCTCTTTCAGACAATTATATACATTCTTATTCAAATAATTATACATAATATATTAATATATTTTATTATTTTTATCTATGTGAAATGTGTATAAATGACATATTCTTAAGAAACGGAGGAAAAACCTACTTTTCATTTGTCGTTTTTTCATAAACATAATTTCCATTGTCAAATTTAATTCTTATCAACTTTTCCTACTGTAATTATTTTAGAGAAAACAATTATTTATCCTCGTCTGTGTTTGACCATTTTTCCTACACTATTATTGAAATGAGACTAATGTGTCCTCGTTGCGATTTATATTTGGCTATTACGATTCTTTAAATGTGTTCATTTTGTTTCAATTTATGTCATTTAACTTGTGATCACATTATTTCTCTTCATATTCTTATATTTTATTTAAATTGTTCATACTTGTTAATTTAAGTTCTTAATACTATGTGGTTATATTTTAGAATTCATATTTATTTATTCCTTCAATATGTAAGCTTAGTCTTGCTATTTATATTTTTAGTGCACAGTTTTCATTTTTGTAGTATTGTCATATGGTTATGTTCTCTATATTGTTGTGATGACAAATTATTGTAGCTTTCGTATTTTTTTAGTATCGCCAAATAATACATATATAAACTTTGTAACTCTCATTAAGACTATGATTAACCCGATCGATTAGGATATGATTCTTAATTTATGATTTTTTATATATTTTTTGACTAAGAAACGTTTTTTATGTCTTTTATTTAAGCGACGATTTTTAGTTGTCTTAGTTAAAAGCTAAAAAACGTATTTTAGCGAAATTAAAAATTTTATCCTAAAAAATCAGGGTTAATGATGTTTTAAGTGAACTACTTTTTGATGCGTCTCAGTTGATATTTTTTAGTTTTGTTTTTTCCCATCTAAACTTGTCCACGTATGTTTTCTGAACCTCCAAATCTCACATTCATAACATTATTATGTTGGATATATTAAAGTTATTGTTATACGAACATGATGTTGCTTTTAGAAATGTTGTAACCTAAATTTGTGTTTTGTTTTTGAAAATATCATAGGATTTTTTAAATGTAACTAGAGCTTGACATGTGCTGCACGGATTTCGTTTTATTTTTTTAAATATATTTAATATTTATCTTGTATAAATTGTAATATATATTTTAAAATTTTATTTATATTAACTAATTATTAATATATTTTAATCATAATAATTTTATAATTTATAATGAGTAAATTTCTTTTATTTTTGAAAGGTCACCTGTATGGCTATATCATACACATTTTAAAAATAAAGAACTTTGAGTTCGAGTCGAATCCCACCCAAAGACTTTAATGCCTATGCCTACAACTCGTCATCATAAGTATTTTATTACAATTTTAGCATTGATTAAACATAATTTATTGTAGTTACCTAGATTATAGGAAGTATTTCTTAAATGAATAGCACATAATTTATTGTGATTAAATTTAAGAAATAATTTATTAAATTAGGAAAAGACAAAAATGCTTAAAACTAGGCTTATTAATTATTTAAGTGGCATTGAATGGTTAATAAATGTTAGTTTAAGGGTGATCTGATATTCTTACTTCTCTATTAATAAAGTAGATGAACTTAAACATTACCAGTGGAAAGGTATTTTGTCATTAGGCTGTTATATACTGTCAATGATAATAATAGATACACCATCAATAGATACACCATCAATAGATACACCATCAATAAGTGTAAATTGATATTTTTGTACAACTGGTTGTCTTATGAGGCCTATTCTAGTATCAGTTTGAATTCCATGACGTTAAATAATTATCTTATTCTTTTTTATTTTAAAATTTGTATTTTGATTATATATTAGTTTTGGATGTTATTTTCCATTATTTCTTTGAGTTTAAATGAGAAAAAGATTAAAAAAATCACTGTTATTGTTATTGAAGATCAATAAATTTCACTGTTATTGTTATTGGTGTGATCACAAACGAAATGAAATGAGAAATAGATTCTCGTAATTTGTAATTGTATGATTTAGTTCTATTTTTGTGTTGTATTGTATGTAGATTATATTGTGTATTTTCATTAAATTATTCTTTTTATGAAAATCTGATTTCAAAAATTCAACTGAGTTGAAAAATGTATGAATTAAAATATATGTTAATATACTTGACATATTTAAAAAGAGAAAGTAAGAGATGCGAAAGAATTAATAAAAACGTATAAATTATGTTCACGTGAAAAATTTAATGCATTGATTAATTACGTGACTTAATAAGAAGAAAAATTATTTTGTTTTATTTATATATATATATATTAAAAAAATAATAGTTATTGTGATAATTTTATTTTAACTTAGGAATATTTTACTATATTTTATACAAATTATTAGTTGTTTCTATATTAATATGATGAAATGAACTTAAAGTAATTAAATTCACATTAATAGTTTTTTATGTGTAGAATTCTGAATATTTTTATGAAAAAACTCCTCATGAGATGAGAGACTTTTCATTTGCTATCTCCTGACGCCCTACTCATCCCCACATATCTCACAGAGCCAATGTAGAATGGCCAATTTGGCCACAGGTCCATAAAATCCACCCTCGTGTCTTCTTACACGTGTTGTTTTGTTATTTGTCCATCATTAAACTTCAACTTCAAATAGTTGGTGTCCAGCATTAAACTTCAACTTCAAATAGTTGTTGTCCAGCATTATATTTGTCACAGAGAACCCACTGGTCAGGAACCGCCATTTCATCTTCTTAAAGCATCATTATCCAAAGTTTTTAGAGGAGTTTTTAGGGTGGTGGGTCTCACATCTTTGTTGTAGGACCCACCAAAAAATCTAAAAACGTTTTTAATGTTCTAAAATAAGAACATGTTGCTTGTACTGTTTGCGGTTCCCACAAACACGTGGCGGTCCGCGATTGACTTGTTTTTTTTTAATGAGAAAAAATAATAATAATAAGAAATCCATAAAGGATTTGTGGGATAATGATTCTCTTAGAGCATATCCATCTATTAAAACCCCCTTGGAGTTCTTAAATTTTTTTTTAAATTAAATTTTTTTTTCTGATTAAAAAAAAATTAAAAATGAATCAATCGTGGACCGCCACGTGTCAGTGGGGCCCACGAAACAGTGCAAGAGTCGGTTCTTAATTTGGAATTTTAGAAACTGGTTCTTAAGAAAAGTGGTGAGATCCACCATTATTTTTGGTTAAAACCCCCCCCCTAAGAACCCTCCAATGAAGGTGGTCTTAGCATGTTTCTGTTAAACCACTATACGCCAAGGTTGAACCGGCGAGCGTGTGTTTTCAATCCAACTTAATTGTTTTCAGTCCAGCTTAATTGTTTTCAATCCCATAAAAGTCACACAACCAGAAAATCATAAACCAAATAACAAATATTGTGGTTGTCTCAAATCTATCTTCTTAAAACCAGTTTCTAGACCAATCATGCAAATGTTCTTGGTTAAAACTCTTAGAAGCATTAGAAAAAAGGTCATCATCATCCATCACTTAGCCATCATAATCTTGACAAACTCTTCATAGTTAATCTGACGATCTCCATCAACATCAGCCTCACGGACCATCTCTTCAACTTCCTCATCAGTCAGCTTCTCACCGAGATTGGTCATCACATGGCGTAGCTCAGCAGCAGAGATGAAACCATTCTGGTCTTTGTAAAACCCTGAATGCTTCTTTTAGCTCTTCCTCTGAGTCAGTGTCCTTCATCTTCTTAGCCATCAGGTTCAGGAACTCGGGAAAGTTGATGGTTCCATTTCCATCTGCATCAACCTCATTAATTATGTCTTGAAGCTCAGCCTCAGTTGGGTTTTGTCGTAGAGAACACATAATTGTTCCCAGCTCTTTGGTAGTGATGCAGCATGTGTATATAACAATTCAGAGAGCATTACAGATAAATGGACTATTCAAAGGGAAAATACACGATAAATAACACAAGAACTTGTTTCTATTATCTATTAAGTAAAGAAATACACCCATAACTTTCATATATTCTTCCTATTCCTTGTGTATCAATCACCTTGATTTCCTCTTATCATTACTCTTGTACGATGTATAAATATGTACATACTCTTGTCAATAAAGATTATCCTTTACAACTTATATGGTATCAGAGTAGGTTTTACCTAAACTCTAATTTTTTCTTTCCACCACCTCCCTTCTCTTCTCTCTTCCTCTCTGCTCACGCTTTCTCGTTTCAATGGCTGCATCCAGTAACAGCCATCCCGCAGTTACCTCTCATGCTGAGACTGTCGTGTCCCTCACCACATCTTTACTGAACATCAAGATGTCTAACATCATCAAACTCACTGCCTCCAACTATCTTGTTTGGAGCCGTCAAGTGCATGCCCTCCTCGATGGGTATGAACTCGCTCACTATCTTGATGCCTCTGCTCTTGTACCAGACTCTGTTGTCAGTACCGATGGTGTCACTACCCCTAATCTCGAGTTTCTTCTATGGAAAAGACAAGACAAACTCATCTTCAGTGCACTTTGGGAGCTATCTCTCAGAACATACAACCTCTGGTCTCCATGGTGTCAACGTCAGCTAGCATCTGGACTACACTCTCATCCACATACGCAAAGCCCACCCGTGGTCATATCAAGCAACTGCTGAACCAGATCAAGCAATGGACGAAAGAGACTAAGACGGTTGATGAGTATCTTCAAGGACTCACCTCCCGTTTTGATCAACTTGCACTTCTTGGCAATATTCTTGATCATGAAGACAAGATTGATTACATTCTACAAGGGCTTCCTGAAGCATAACCAGTTGTTGAACAAACAGAGGGTCGTGATCTCCCATCCTCGCTTACGGAGCTCCACGAGAAACTCATCAACTATGAGGCCAAGCTTCTGACAACTACACCTGCGCATGTGACTCCGATCTCCGCCAACTCTGTCCAGAGCTCTCGTCCTCCTCCAAAGAATCAAAAATATTTCAATCCAAACTGGCACCCTAGGCAAAATAGCAACACAAACCAAACCTGGAACCATGGCTCTAACAACAGTCAACAGAGGCCATTTCGGCCTTACCTAGGACGGTGTCAGATCTGTGGTACTCAAGGAAACTCCACAAGGCGATGCAATCTACTTCACCAATACCAATAGAACACACAGCCCGCCTTACTTCATATGCCTCAATATCCAACCACAACCTACAATCCGAGAGCTAATATGGCTCTCACATCTGCAACACAGCCTTGGGTTCTCGATAGTAGTGCCACACACCATATCTCTTCTGATTTAAGCAATCTCGCACTCCATCAACCCTACACTGGTGGTAAAGAGGTTCTTATTGGTGACGGCAGTGGTCTTCCAATTACCAATACGGGTTCTCTTTCTCTTCCTACAAACCTTAAACCTCAATCCTTAACCAATGTTTTGCTTGTCCCAAATATTCATAAGAATCTCTTGTCAGTTTATAAACTCTGCAATAATAACAAAGTTTCTGTTGAATTTTTTCCTTCCCATTTCCAGGTGAAAGATCTGAACTCGGGGGCTCAGTTACTCCAAGGGCATACAAATAAGGAGCTGTATGAGTGACCGGTCGTGAAAACTTCAACAGTCTCGTTTTTTGCTTCTCCCACAGTCAAAACCTCATTCTATGATTGACATTCATGGCTTGTTCATCCCTCTACTCAAATTCTCAAATCTATGTTATCTCAATTTTCTATACATGTTTCAGATTCTGTTTCAAACACTTTCTCTTGTTTTGATTTCCTATCAAATAAAAGTCATAAACTTTCTTTTGCTCAAACCTATATCTCCTCCACCCACCCACTAGAATACCTCTATACTGATCTATGGACTTCTCATGTGATCTCAGTTGACAAATACAAATATTATCTTCTCATAGTAGACCATTTTACTCGATATTCATGGTTCTACCCTCTTCAGCTTAAATCCCATGTCAAAGAAACCTTTATTCAGTTTAAACCCCTTACAGAAAACAAATTCCAAACCAAAATTGGCACTCTCTTCTTTGACAATGGAGGATAATTCATTGCCTTATGTTCCTTTCTTTCAGAATCCGGTATCTCTCATTTAACTACTCCCCACACACACCAGAACACAACGGGTTGTCCGAAAGGCATCACCGTCATATTGTTGAAACTGGTCTCTCTCTCCTTCATCAAGCCAAACTTTCGAATACTTTCTGGTCCTACGCTTTTGCTACAACTGTTTACCTTATAAATCGAATGCCAACTCCAGTTTTATCTCTCAACTCTCCCTACTCTCTTCTCTTCAAAACTCAGCCTAGATACTTAAAGCTAATAAGTTTTGGCTGTCATTGTTTTTCCTGGTTACAACCTTATCTAAATCACAAACTCCAACCTCAATCAACACAATGTGTCTTTCTTAGTTATTCGTTAACACAAAGCGCGTACCTGTGCTATGATCTGGTCTCCACTCGCTTGTATGTCTCACGCCATGTCCGGTTTGTTGAAGTCACATCCCCCCTTCAATCTCTCACTAAACTATCATCTCTTCCTGCTGCTGAAGTTAATGACTGGATTTTTTCCGGTAACAATCATTCCTATGACCTCTGCACCACCAGCACCAGCACCTCTTCCACTGCCACCAAGTGCAGATCGATCATCGTCTCCGTCAAATTCCTCTTCTAAAACTCCACCCTCTCCGTTATCAGAAACCGACTCCCAACTATCTCCAAATATGGCCCATTACCCACTTAACCCAAATATCAACAACCCGGCCCAAAACGAAACCACACTTATTTCAGACCAAAATACATGACCAGAAGCCCAATCAAATACTTCTGGCCCACAAAATAACCCCCTTCCCTAACCTCAGCAACCTCGTCGGAATGATCCTTAGCCCCAACCCACCGTCGAACCACCACCAAATTTTCACCCGATGACAACCCGTGCTAAGAAATGTATCTCTAAACCTAACTCCAAGTATGCTTATGCTACCAAACTAGGTCAATCCCAACCGTTCATTCCCACAACAATAGCCCAAGCCCTTGCTGACCTGAATTGGAGACCTGTTGACATCGATGAGTTCAACTTAATCGTTGCGAATCATACTTTCTGTTTGGTTCCTCCTTGACCGCATCAGAACCCGATCAGCTGTCGATGGATTTTCACAATAAAATATAACCCATATGGCTCTATTCGCAGGTACAAGGCTCGCTTAGTTGCAAGGGGATACACTCAACTACCAGGAGTAGACTACATTGAGACATTTAGTCATGTCATCAAATCTACTACAATTTGTATTGTGTAGGACAACGCTGTGAGTCGTTCTTGGCCAATTAAGCAACTCGATGTAAACAATGCCTTTCTTCAAGGCAAGCTAACAAAAGAAGTCTACACAATTCAACCACCTGGCTTCGTTGTTGTGGATCGTCCACATCATGTCTGTCGATTACACAAAGCCCTTTATGGTTTGAAACAGACGCCAAGAGCCTGGTATCGGGAATTGAGTAATTTTCTTCTCCATTCTGGTTTTGTTAACTCTGTGGCTGATACGTCCCTTTTCATCTTACGGTGAGATTCCAGTCTTGTTTACATGCTGATTTACATATACGATATCATAGTTACTGGTAATGATGTAGCTCATCTTCAGATGATCTTGGATTCCTTGGCAACCCTTTTTCAGTTAAGGAACCAAAGGATCTAAACTATTTTCTTGGTATATAAGCAATCAGAACTTCATCGGGTCTACACTTAACTCAACGGCAATATATCATGGACCTTCTCTCTCGGTTCAAGCTCATGAATGCACATCCAGTGTCGACACCTATGACAACACATCCAAAACTCACCATCGCCATGGGTACTCGCCTTTCAGATCCTAAAGAATATCGGTCAACTGTGGGAAGCCTTCAATATCTTGCTTTTACACGACCAGATATCTCATACGCTGTGAACAAGCTGTCCCAATACATGAGTGCTCCAAGTACGGATCACTGGCAAGCTGTAAAACGTGTTATGTGTTACCTGGCGGGTACATCCTCACATGGCCTCTTCTTCAGCCGTAGTAACACCACTTCTCTTCATGCTTATTCGGATGCAAATTGGGACGGGGATACAAATGATTTTGTCTTTAAAAATGCATACATTGTTTACCTTGGAAAGCATCCTATATCGTGGTCTTCAAAGAAACAAAGAGGTGTTGCACGTTCTTCTACTGAAGCGGAATGTCGTTCCGTTGCAAACACATCAGCTGGATATGTTCCTTGCTGGTTGAACTCGGTATCATGATCAACGGACCTCTAGTAATATATTGTGACAATGTGGGAACAACATATCTATGTGCTAACCTTGTGTTTCATTCCAGGATGAAGCATTTGGCTCTAGATTACCATTTTATCCGAAATCAAGTCATTTCTGGAGCCTTACGGGTCGCTTATGTCTCCTCTAAGGATCAACTAGCTGATGCTCTAACTAAGTCATTGTCTCGTGCACCGTTTATCATAGTTTCATCCAATATTGGTGTTGCTAAGGTAGCTCCATCTTGAGGGGGCGTATTAAGGAAAGAAGATACACTCATAACTTTCATATATTCTTCCTATTCCTTGTGTATCAATCACCTTGATTTCCTCCTATCATTACTCTTGTACGATGTATAAATATGTACATATTCTTGTCGATAAAGATTATCCTTTACAACTTATATTTTCTTTGTAAGAGTTATAAATCTACACAAAATGGAGTATTAAGCTTCAAGAAATGTGTACATCTTCGATGAACAAGTGTGCAGTATACACCATAACAAAGGAAACTCGAATTACCAAGAAGATATCATTGAATCTTCATGAATAATAAGTACAGATGGAAGAAAGATTCAAAGAACAAAATCCAGATCCAAGGTAAAACAATAAACGATTCAACTAAAGATCCAGAAGCAAAAATGATGTTAAAAAAAATCAGATCCAGAAGCGCATAAATCTTCCAAGCAATGTAAAATAGAACGCATGAGAGAGATTGAAGAAAGGTCGAAGAAGAGATTAAATCATCGCCGTCTTTGTGGAAGAGGCTAAAGGCTTCTTTGAACTCAGATATTTGCTCGTCTGTCAGCTGGTCCACCATATCTTAGCTCTGTGATCTTCTTCTCCCTTACTTTTTTTAATGTATTTAGGATTATGAGTCGTCCCTCTATAACACAAAGTTACAAATAAAATATCTAAGCAAACTGTTAGATATTTAAGTGTATAGGTGCAATGTATCGGTGAACCATTGCAATTGTTTGATTGAACAATTGTAACCATATATAAACCATTGCAACTTTTGGTGATTAACCATTGTAACTCCTTACTAACCATTGCATCTCTTGATAAAACATTGCAACCTTTGGTGATAAACCATTGCAAACGTTGATGATCAAAATCTTTGGTAAAGAATCATTGTGACTTTTGGCCAACCATTGCAATTGTTGGTGTTAATAGTTGCAAATATTGATGCTAACCATTGCAATCCTTCATACTCTATATAAGGAGTTGTTGGCATTGGCAAAAGCGAGATCGAATCACAACTTGAACAAGATAGAGAAGAGTAGAAACTAGTAGTTAGTAAGAGAGAAATTAGTAGAAGAACGTGCAACACCTAATGGGCCTTTTTTTTCTTTGGCAACTCTTATGGACCTCTTAAATTCTCTATGTCTTCATTATTTTAATAAAATATTAAAAATCTAATTTAACCCTTATTCAGTTTCTAAAATTATTATTTTTAAAATCAGAACTAATTAAAAAAATAATTATTTCAAATAACATTTTCAAATTTTGTCACCAAAATAGTCCTAAAGGATGACCAAAATAACTCTTTTTATTTTTGATATATATATTAGAAATTTTAAACTCACCCCATAATCTCTTCCCATATCTCTAAACCCTAAGTTTAGATTAGTTAACCCTAGGAGTATAGATTTATATTTAAACCCTTTAATAAAACATATTTTGGTCATTTTTCTCTTTGGAAATTGTTTTTATGAAAAAACTTTTAGGATTATTTTAGGGTATTTCTCATTTTATTATTTAAAATTACAATTTTTTAAATTTCATATTTTAAATTTTAATTATTGACGTACAACGGGTCAAACTACGTTATACTGATATAATTTTGCAGAAGCGACACTCTAATAGCTTGTCATCGTCTTTCAAATATATTATGTAGTTATTGATGCAAACATTTATAAACTTCGAATATATCCCAAGACTATAACCAATTTTTGAATCTCATAACAAGAATCAGGTGACATATTGTCTTTTGACAAAAAACTTATAAACAACTCGGCCTAGGCATCCATACAATTCTCACGTAAATTATGACCGGTTTTAATATTCATCATCATTGTTGCTAGAGATAATTTAGAGAGATTTTCTTTACAACCAGTGCAGATTCGCATCATTTAACATTCATAAAACATTTTTGCATATAAGTGAAATTCTTCAACATTTCTAATTTCATCTATTGTTGCAATATTTTAAAAAAATGCATTTGTAACGATGTTGTAAACCATATCATGATTTGATATCTTCTCTTCATGATGGTAACTATTTTTTATGGTAACTATTTTCTTTATGCAAATGATTTGGTTATTTACTATTACCAACATCCTCAAAAATTACTATACCACTAACTTCATTTTCACCATAACCCTCTCCATTATGAATCCAAATATAGTAATGTGATACACAATCTTTATCTACTAAAAGGTTCTATACAGTTTCACTATGGGAAAAAATTGGTGTTTTTGTACTTTTGATAAGGAAATAACGTCTTAATGTTTTCCTACGTGATCGGTACAACCAGCCTGGTACATGAATATCTCCAATTAAAAATTCAATCGTCACTCTCTCTTCAGAATCTTTATGCATATATATCCAACTCTTTAACTCGTAAATATTGCCAGCGCAAAACATTTTTTTCTTTCTTTCATGTTATTGGATTCTTTTTTGTTGTTTTTATGTTTCATTCATAAGAAAATGGCATATATATAGAAAATTTTCATCATTGGTAGGTAGAAAATTAACAACTGATTTACAACGAGACGGTTTGCAAGTCTTTTACATCAAAATAACAACATGTGTACGAGGAAATTGGTTAAGGTATATTCCACTAAAACACGTTTTCACCTACCATTTCACTTTTAATCGTAAATTCATCGTTAAACAATTGTCAAACACCTCCTCGTAAAATAGTCATTATTTTACAACTGGTTTACAACGAAACTTCTCTTACGTCGTAAATCACTGTAAATTTACATGTGTTTTACGAGGAAAATATGTACTCGTAAACTTATTTTACGACAGATCCAATTTCCTTATAACATAGTAGTTAAATCATTTTAAATTTAAAACAATATTATTCCTCGTAAATGTTCCTAGTTAAACACATGTTTTCTTGTAGTGTATGAATATCCAACGAAGCCCATTACCGCTATATGCAGAATGTGAAGCGTTGATCTGGGTAATATAATGCATGTAGACCTTACAGATTTCAGAGGTGGTATTTGAAACAATTGCTCTCAATTGATGAAAATAGTGTCATTATAATAACCAACATTTTCTACACGAATGGAAGAATTTAAATGCTATAAGAATTTTTTTTCGAATTTCAAAATTCAACATATAACGAAAACTCATAACAATTTTGCAGACTAAATTGTATATGATGCTTGGTGTCTTTCTTCAACTGTGGCGTATGTTAGTTCAATACATCCAATTTGGTTATTCAAATTGGTTTAGAGTTTTTCTATTAGGTTTAGTATCATGTTGACAAAAAAAACAGATAGAATTATGGTTACAAACATCGTATTACTGCTATTAAGATCAATAAGACGTCTTTGATCTTCTTGATCATCTTTATTGTTTTTGTAATATCGTAAAGAACCCGAGGTTATTTTACCCTAACATATATTATATATAATCTGATCCAAACATATATTTTTTTTGATATTTGACTACAAAATATATTGATTTAGATAGTCCGAAACTTAAACAGCACACCCCCAAAATGTTAGTTGGCCAACGTATATATAGTTATACAAAGGTTGTTTTCCTTTCAACAAGTCGATGTAGTAATGAAATATAATAACTCCTACAAACTTGCAATTCCAAATTTTAGCAAAAAAAAAAAAAAAAAAACTTGCAACTGGTTAATGGCAATTGTAGCCTCTTCTACTAGTTCAAGTCTGATCCTATTTTTCATCTATTACATCCAATCACAGCTCTTTCATTCCAGCTTATAAGATTTATCCAACAACTTTGTGATTGTTTCAGCTAATTCTCTTTCACATGTTTAAAACTCTTTAAACTCCAGATTCTTCCGTCACTGGAATTTTTATTCGAGAAGATAAAAAATCTCCATTTGATCTTTTAGTTTAACTTTATCTAAACAATGACTTCCAATGGTGAAGAAATCGAAGAAGAAGAAATATCAAGAATTGAGAAAGGCCAATGCCAAAATTGCCATGAAGGAATCCAGACAGTCATATGTACTTCTCCCAGTATTGTTTGCCTTACCCAAAAGGTAAAAAAATGTATTACATAGTTACAATAACAATAGATCCTTTGTTCAAATCGGTTTATCGCTTTATAAAATTGATTACAGTTGATAGCCGAGATGATTGGGACGTATTTTGTAATATTTTCGGGATGTGGAGTGGTGGTAGTGAATGTATTGTACGGTCGAACAGTGACGTTCCCGGGGGTATGTGTAACTTGGGGTCTCATTGTTATGGTTATGATTTATTCTACTGGTCACATCTCTGGTGCACATTTCAATCCTGCTGTCACCTTCACTTTTGCTATTTTCCGGCGATTTCCCTGGTATCAGGTCTCTATCCTCTATCTTACCCTTGAATAAGATGTAGATTATTTTGAACACTAAGTTCTGCTTTTACAAATAAATGTGATCTAAAACAAATAAAATAAAATATAAAAAGAAAAAAAAGTTCATTCTTTCATAAATCACTTGCGCAAACATTTTACTTATCTATTGCAAAAATAACAATAGCAAATCAGTACTAATAATTACTCATTTCGTTTCATATTAAGTGTCGTTGTAAAAAAATTTTTTATTACAAAATAAGTATCGTTTTTGACTTTCAATGCAAATTTCATTAATTTTATAGTGTAATTTTTTATTAGTTGATATATGGTTAGTTGTATACGTAATTGTATTTTTTTATAGAAAATATACAAAATTAATTATTTTCTTAATTCGTGTGCACAAACTTAAAGTAACACTTAATATGAAACAGAGGAGTAGTAGATATACAAAAAAAAAATTAGTAGATATACATTTACTAAGTGATTAATGCTCTCGCATTAGTTATTTTGGTTCCATTTTTGAAATTTAATCGATTTTTAAAACATCTTTTTTAAAATGAGGTGACCAGACATCCGGTTTAGAGTTTGGGTTTAGGCATAGTAACAATTTTCATTCTTGCGATTAAAAGAACAATTTTCTGTAACATGATAACTACAAGAAATACAAGTAATTTTTAAAAACACTTTTAAATGTGAAAGCAGAGGCTAACATATGTTCGAAACCTAAGCTATGCTCATTTGTTTTGATATTTGAAAGATGGAAAAGATTTGTACAATATATTTCGAGCAGGTACCATTGTATATAGGCGCACAACTTGCAGGATCGCTACTAGCGAGTTTGACATTGAGACTAATGTTCAAAGTCACACCAGAAGCTTACTTCGGAACAACTCCGACTGATTCGGCGGCACGAGCGCTTGTTGCAGAGATCATTATCTCATTTCTTCTCATGTTCGTTATCTCTGGCGTTGCCACTGATAGTCGTGCGGTTAGTTCTCTCTCTCTCTCTATATATATATCACTATTTTAAAGTTACCTTATATCCTTTAGTTATCCAACATATCTAAGAGACTACGACATGATTAATCACAAAACTATGCAAATGGAGTTCTCATGATATTGGAAGGTTATCAATATTTTCCACAGATTGGAGAATTAGCTGGAATTGCGGTAGGGATGACTATAATGTTAAATGTTTTTGTGGCCGGGTAAAAATACATTTCAGATAACGTATTCATATTACCACCAGCATAAATTATAATTAGAAATATTTCTAATTTGGGGTTTGTAAATGATATAGACCGATTTCAGGAGCATCAATGAATCCAGCGAGAAGTCTAGGACCAGCCATTGTGATGGGAGTTTACAAAGACATATGGGTTTACATTGTAGGTCCCATCGTCGGAGTTATGGCCGGAGGTTTTGTTTACAACTTCATCAGGTTTACTGATAAGCCTCTTCGAGAACTCACCAAGAGTGCTTCTTTTCTCCGTACCATCTCTCCAAAACAATAATTCCACGAGCTAATATTTTATTAGTTCTAGATATGTATGTATAAATTGTTATCTTTTCACTAATGAAAACGAACTCCATTTTCAAAATTTGTCAATGAAATACAATTTTTTCAGTAATCATACTTTTTAAAATATGTATCCAGAAAGGTACCACGTTTTCTTTAACATAAAGTGCTTTAATACCTTTTTAGGATTTTCCAGATCTTGTGCACAAAAAAAAGAAGGATTTTCCAGATCATCAGTTCCTCCTAATTCCATAATCCAGTTGAGAATATGATTTGCCACCCATCGTCGTATGGTTTTTTCGGATAATGGCATTTCAAGTTCATGTGATATTTTTTTTTTTGACGATTATTAATTCAAGACAAAGAGGCTAACTTGTGGAGCTAACCATGTCGGAATCAAAGAGTTTACATGGGAGAAAATAGAGTTTTGAAGACGAGCTCCATTTTAAAAAAAAAAGAAAAAAAAAAAAAAACAAAAAATAAAATTAAAAGAAAAAAAAAAAACAAAAAGACAAAAAAAAAAAAGAAAAAAAACCAAAAAAAACACACACAACAAAAAAAAAAAAAAAAAAAAAAACACAAAAAAAACACAAAAAAAAAACACAAAAAAAAAAAACAACTAAAAATAAAAAAAAAAAACAAAAGAAAAAAAAAAAAAAAAAAAATAAAAAAAACCAAAAAAACCCAAAAAAAAACAAAAGACCCAAACAAAAAAAAAGAAAATAAAAACCCACAAAACAAAAAAAAAAAAAAAAAATTTAAAAAAATAAAAAAAAAAATTAAAAAATGTAAAAAACGACCCACAAATAACAAAAAAATAAAAAAAAAACAAATAAAAAAAAAAAAAAACCATGAAAAAAAAAAAGACCAAAAAAAAAAAAAAAAAAACAAAAAACAAAAAAAAAAGTAAAAAAAACCAAAAGAACCCTGAAAAAAAAACCACTTACATTCCGGTTCCTTTCAATAAAAGAAATAGAAAAAGTAGTAAATTTTGAAACCAAATAAGAGAATTCATTCCATTCTGAAGCCAAGCTTGGCCAGTCTTCTTCTTCAATTATCAGCTTTACAAGCTGTAGACAGTCCGATTCAAAGGACATTGAGGTAAAACCTAGCTGCAAAGAACTTTTCATTGCACACAACAAGATGTTGAACTCTGCGTGTAAAGGGGATGGTACCTGGTTCATCCCAATGGACCCATAAGCATGAGACCCTGGTAGGAGATCGAAAACGAACCCACCTCCGGTAACGTTTGAATTTGTCACCCAGGATGCGTCCACTTGGCATCGAGGGAGTGGTGATTCACTCAAAACGTTGACCATAAATGGGGGAGGCCCCACCGGTGGCATTGTGTGAGGTATTAGTACTTGTGCGACTCGCCATTGTTCTTCTTCCCAAGTCGCATGGCTAACCGTATCTGGTGGGAGGATTTCCTTGCCATTAAACACCTTCTCGTTTCGTGCTTTCCAGATGAACCATAAGATCCAGGGAAAACGTGCTAACACATTCCCAGGGGTTCCCATTCTTTTTGCCTGGAGCAGTAAGTAATCGAAATTTTCCACCAGAGAAGAACTTGGGAAAGCGTTTGGAGACGATGGTACATCCGATAGTGCCCAGGTCTGTAGTGCGGGCGGGCAGAGAAACAAACAATGATTTATCATTTCCTCGCCGTTCCCACACCTAGGACAAGTACGATCCGTGCCACAGTGTCTGTCCGCAAGACGGCTACAGGAAGCGATGCAATCTGAGAGCACTTGCCAAAGGAAGTGCTTTATTTTGCGAGAGGTCTTCAACTTCCATATCAAGTCTTTTAAAAGAATGGTGCTCGGTTCTGAGACTTGCCTTTCTAGCTTATTTTCTTTTAGTTCTGATGCCAAATTATACCCGGACTTAACTGTGTATTGGCCCGACTTCGTATAAATCCAGCAAAAACCATCCTCCTTACCAGTATAACTGGGACGTATACTCCGAATCAACGGGATGTCTCCGGGGTCAAACATAGCCTCGAGGATATCAGTTCTCCATTATTTCGATGTCTCATCAATGAGATGGCTAACAAGGAGTCCTTGATCACGGTAAATACCAGGAGTCCAAGGCCGGTCTAGCAGGGGTCGCCGGTATCCATGGATCGAGCCACACTCGTGTGTTACGGCCTGATCCTATGGTCTTTCTTAAGCCTTCTCGGAGGAGGTCCTGTGCAGCTAAAATACTTCTCCACCCATAGGATGGAGAGTTTGAGGATCTGACTTCCATAGGACTAGAATGTCGGAAATATCTTCCTTTTAGAACCCTGGCAAGTAGAGAAGTGGGGTGGTGTAATATCCTCCACAATTGCTTTGCTAGTAAAGCCAAATTAAAATCATGAAGGTTTCTGAATCCTAATCCCCCTTTGTCAAAAGGCAAGCAAATTTTCTCCCAAGCTATCCAATGGAGACCTCGATTATTGGCTTTTGTGCTCCACCAAAACTTAGCTATTGCTCCTTGGAGTTTATTTATGATCTCTTTTGGTATAAGGAAGCATGACATTACATAGGTGGGAAGAGCTTGGGCTACTGATTTTAAAAGGACCTCTTTACCTCCCTTAGATAAAAGTCTTGCCGACCAGGAATTTATCCGGTCATTTAGACGATCCCTAATGAAAGCAAAGACTTGGCGTTTTGATCCGCAAATTTTATCAGGTAGCCCCAGATACATTCCCATTCCGCCTTCCTTATGGATTCCGAGGGTTTGCTTAAGTAACCCTTTTAAATCCTGACCTACTTTGCTGCCACACAGAATAAAAGATTTTCCGGGGTTCAGCTGTTGGCCCGAGGCCCGTCCATACAGCTTAATAATTCGCATTATCTCAGTACATTGCTGGACATCGGCTCTGCAAAAGAAAAGGCTATCATCCGCAAAGAGGAGATGTGATACTGCCGGGCTAGTCCTAGCGATTTTTAGACCTGTTATCCTTCCTTCCTCCTCCGCCCCCTTCAGCTGCGAGATTAGGGCTTCAGTCAAGAGAATGAAAAGGAATGGGGACATGGGGTCTCCCTGACGCAAGCCGCGCGTTGGCTGTATATTTCCCCTTGGTTCTCCGTTGAGGAGTATCTGATACGACACCGATGAGACGCACCACCGAATCCAAGATACCCATGTCTGTGCAAAGCCCATTTTTAAAAGGAGTGCTTCAAGGAAGTTCCATTCAACTCGATCATAAGCTGTACTCATATCAGTCTTGATCGCCATAAACTTTGTCTTACACATTGAATTTGTTCGAAGAGCATGGAAAGCCTCTTGAGCTAAAAGGATATTGTCTGAGATGAGACGTTTCGCTACGAAGGCGGATTGGGTCTCCGAAATGAGCTTCGGGAGGAGTTTTTCAGTCTAGAGCATAAGATCTTTGAGATGATCTTGTAACTGACATTGCAGAGACTGATCGGTCGGAACTCAGCAATCTCTCGCGGTCTTTCTGTCTTGGGGATCACGCAGATGTTCGTCTGGTTTAGCCTGGGGTCAAAAGCTCCTGAGACAAAGAAATTTTTGACCATCGAAATTATATCTTTTGCCGTGATTTCCCAAAAGCGCTGGTAAAATAAGCTTGTCATGCCGTCCGGACTCGGTGCCTTTTCAGGATTGATATCTTTAATAGCTTTCCTGATTTCTTCATCAGACGGTGGTCGGACTAGGGTCTCATTCATGGTTGGTGTCACTTTCACGGTTATATACCGAAGAGCTTCCTCAAAGTCTTCTTCCTCCGAGGAGGTAAACAGATTTTGGAAATATTCGGCCGCAACGTTTTCTATGCCCTCATCGTTTTCAGTTTTGTGATTCGGTTCCGAGCTCGTCTTTGTTTTGTTAGTGCATGGAAAAACTTGGTATTTCCTATCTCCATCTTTTAGCCATAGGGCACGACTCTTCTGCCTCCAGTAAAGTTCCTCTTCTCGAAAAGCGGTACAGAGGTTCCATTTAAGGTTTAACAGTTCTACACTTGTGACATTGTCATCGGTTTGGGCTTTTTCTAGCTGTTCCTTAATGTTCTCAATCTTTTGCGCTGTGTTTGAGGGGTTAGTTCTTTTCCAGCGGGATATTGCACGTCTTACATCACGTAACTTAACGTGTAGAGTACGGGTATCACCGGTAGCTTCTGATCCCCATCCCTCTTCGATCGCATCCTTTAAACCATCCTTATCAAGCCATCGTCTATCGAACTTAAAGCTTCGGTGTAGTCTGATTGACCGTGATTGGATACGAGCTTGTATGGGACGGTGATCAGAACCCCAAAGCTTTAGATACTCCACATTAGTGTGAGAAAAAATATGGTGCCATTCTTCATTGCCTATTGCACGGTCCAGTCGACATTGGACCTTGCCCGAGCTTCGATATCCCAACCATGACATTGAATTTCCTTTGTACGGAAATTCCACCATTCCACAATCCGCTAACATGGTTTTAAATGCCAGGAAAGAAGTCTCTGGCCGTTTTCGACCTCCTCTCTTCTCATGGTTCCCTGTGATCTCATTAAAGTCTCCACACATAAACCATGCACCATTTCTAGTGGAGCTCATGCGGGTTAATCGTTCCCACACATATTCACGGCACTCAACGACCGGATCGCCATAAACAAAAGTCATAAAAACTTTGTGTCCCTCTATAGAAGTTGCAATGTCAATCATGCGTTTATCAAAATAGAGAATCGACACATCATAAGAGTCACTATAAAAAGTGCTAGTCCACCGCTGCGACCCTCTGGTTCCACGGTGAACAATTTATTATAACCAAAAGATATTTGAAAGTCTTGCAAGAAAGAACGAGTGTTTTTTGTTTCAGAAAGGAAATGAAAAGAAGGTGCGAAAAAACGATGCAACTCCCGGAGGTGTTGCTTGGTCAAGTAGGCTCCCGCCCCTTGACAGTTCCAAGAAAGTGTATTCATATCTTCTTACTGGGTGGTTTCTGGGACACCACCGAACCTGAAACAAAAGACGAGCTCGTACTTTTAGCAGAGAGAAACACCTCTGTATGAGGGATAACAAGAGAGGTGTGTTTTTTTAACATACCCGAGCCTCTCTTTCTCGGAGATGGACGTCCCCTCAAGACACTCAGCTTCTTTGATGCTTGTGCTCCCTTTAGCTCCATACCCAGGGCGTTTTTCTTTTTTACTTCTGCACCGCCATTTCTGCCTTGTGACGTACCTGTATGGGAGGTTCTTTTTGGGCCAGATCCTTTATTCTTAACCTGGTTCAAGCTGATTGGCTGACTCGTCGTTGTTGTGTCCACCCTTGTTGCGTTCTTGGATTTTGTCACAGCATTTGCTGGAGATAGTTGAGATATAGCATCTATGATCTCTGCATCAAAACCAGGCTCGTCTACCAGAAGGTCATCATTTTGTAGCATATTTTCATCCATAACTACATCATCAAACTCATCCACTAGTTTATCTACTTCTGCTTCTTCCTCACCAATCAAAACCATATCAGCAATGTGGTTTGAATCCATGAGATTTTCTAATTCTAGGCAAGGTTCCTCTGTTCCAGACGTATGTCTAAGCGGGTATGATACGAACCTGGGAGCTGGTAGGGGTGACTGCGTTCCTGCCTCCCGAATTATGACCGTACCTCTGTCCCTGGTGAGGATAGCATGTGGAGCTCCTTGCAAAGCCGAGGGGGTTAAGTTTCTGCTTGGTTCTTCAAGCATTATATCTTTTCCTTTAAGACGTCGCAATCTTTGTTCAGAAGTCTCATTTTTGTGGACCACGAGTACTTCGTTCCCATGTCTCCCCTGATCCTTGTGTTCCAGTAACCCTCCTGAAATTGTTTGCTGAGAATCTGCATTTTCCGGGGTATGAGCTCCCTGGTTTCTTGAGTTCGTGACCGTTCTAGAGGGGCTATTATTTTTTCCTTTATGTGTCTGCACACGAGGTCTCCAAACTGGTTGGGAAGCCTGAGATTGGTGGGAAGGGTACTGCTCCCTTATCTTGTATGTCTCACGTCCTCCCTTACGTTCCAGTGAGCTTTGTCTCTGACGGTAGTTGTAATCGACTGGTGTTCGTTTCCCGTGATCGTCCAGCCGTTTCCACACAGGGACTCTTTGCTTATGATGTGGGTGGCGCTCCTCTGTTTCCCCTCCTCTTCTCTCTATCTCCCTCTGTGGATCACTTCTGTTCGAGAAACTTTTTGAGTTCCAGTACCTCTCTGAATCCTTTAGTCGTTTCTCGCCTCTGGATTGTCCAAGATAACCAAACCGAGATGGAGATCTTTGTTTAGCATCACTATTTGGAGAGTGAGGCCTCTTATTGAATGGGGCTTTATATCTGTTTGTTCCCACGGGTCCAGCCAGAGCTTGGTAAGAGGGTACTTGTGACTCCATTGGTTTAAGCGTCTGAAGTTCTTTTAACTTTTGCTCACGTTCCTCTTGAGATAGTTCTGGGCAAGAGTAGGCGTCATGGGAGATGCGCTTACATGCGAAGCAGTGTCGGTTGAAGCCTTCGTAAGTCATGTAGACTTTTCCAATATCTCCATTCGGGAATTCCACTTTTGCTTCCAGCTTCAGGGGTTTATCCGCCTCGACAGAGACTTGTAGACGGGCATTCTTTGCATCAATATCCTCTAGCCTCCCCAAAGCTTTTGCGACAGCAGTGAAGGTTTGGTCATTCCAAAAATGGACTGGAACTCCTGTGATCTTGACCCAAAAGGGAATTGTGTTGGGAAAGTTTTCACTTGTTGATGGTTCCCAACGTTCCAGTGCAAAGATCCAGCGATTAAAATGACATGGCCTCTTGTTTAACACCATAAGAAGGTCCTCCTCTTTTTCAAAGTCGAATTGGAAACGCCCGTTGCCTAAGTTAACTCCACGGACTCTTCCTTCTACATTCCAGATACGTGCTCTTGGGAGCAGAGCAATCATCGCTTCCACACTGCGTCCACCTCTGTGCAACACTCTTCCGATTAAAGTTTGTTTAAAACGCTCCGTCGCATCAGTGAGATCGCATGCTGGGATGCGGATGATTTCATCTTCCGTCTCTAGTTCCAGACGACGCCGGGCAGAGGAAGAGGTACCTCTTTGGCGGATTAGGTTTGACTGAAGACTCATCTTTTTGAAAAGAGATAGCTGCACGAGACTTAGCTTAAGGCTAGAAATCACAGAGAGCCCTTGAGATTGCTTTAGTAGGTTTGATGTGTCGTAGTAATAAGCAAAAGCACAAGAGACGTAGCAAAAATACTAAAGTTTGGATATTTTATGGATTATATAACCTTACAAAACCTAGCAAGAAGTGTAGGATAGTCTTCCTTGCGTGGGGAGTAAGGCTACGGTGGTTTTGTCTTCTAGCGCCGTCAAAATTTTTGGATCTGACAATCGCCTATTTTGTCGCCCAAAACCCTGTTTCATGTTATATATATGTGAATAAGTTTTCTTGGGGGCACTAAAAGTATGATGTTCATACAATTAATACATGAATTTTAAATAATATTTTTTCAAAAAATACACATAAGCAAAATTGATAAAATTACTTTGCAAATAATGGTAAAAGATTACAATTATTGTTATAAGAAAAACAATTAGCAAAAATAAATTGAATAAGCAAATAAATAAATCTTGACTGCAAACATCTTCTGACAAGCGATTTTTTACACACTTTTTAATTAATTTTAGAATATTAATGAACATAGAATTGCTAATATACTGTTAGAAAATGGTGTTTAAATTTGCTACTGGCTAGAAATCTTAGTTTCATAAGAAAACAATTTGGCAAGTTTGGACACAAGCAATTTGTTTACTAAAATTTGTGACACCTCTGCTATATATAGCTTCTCTTTTGTCACTATTTTCTAAATTTCTTTTAACAGGTCGGTAGAGTAACAGAAGAAAGACAATGTGGAACTCTTTATTTGATTGAATAATTAGTAACAGTATTTATTTTGAGCAACAAATAGTAACAATCTCTACGTAACGTCAAAGTCTTATCCTATTTATCATCGCTTCCATCGAATCGTAGTCCAACTCATTAGATTAATCCAATCCTCTGTGATTGTTTCAGTTACTTTCTGTTTGGCATGTATAAAAGCTCTTTGATCCCCAATATTTTGAACAAGAATATATTTCAGATTACTTTTTCTCACATACAAAAAAACTCTACTCAAAACTTTATTTTTTTTTGTAAAAACTTATATTTAATTTAAAACTTATTCAAAATGACTTCGCATGGTGAAGGAATAGAAGAAGAGCAAATATCAAGAATTGAAAAAGGCAAAGAAAATGATTGCCATGGAGGAATCGAGACAATCATATGTACTTCTCCCAGCATTGTTTGCCTTACGCAAAAGGTAAAAAGGAAGTATTTGTTTTATTGCATGGTTATAAATTATAATGAATAATTTAAAAAAAAAACTGATTTGTTGTTAATTCTTATAAAAATAAATCTATCGTAGTTGATAGCAGAGTTGATTGGGACGTATTTCATAATATTTTCTGGATGTGGAGTGGTGGTGGTGAATGTGTTGTACGGCGGAAAAGTGACATTTCCAGGGATATGTGTGACTTGGGGTCTTATTGTTATGGTCATGATTTACTCTGTTGGTCACATTTCTGGAGCACATTTTAATCCTGCTGTCACCATCTGTTTCGCCATTTTCCGGCGGTTTCCTTGGTATCAGGTAACTTATCTACTTCTCTGCGAATAAGACTTATAGATTGTTTCAGACACAAGTCGCATAGTTTATAACTATACAATGGTTTGGGCAGGTACCATCGTATATAGGTGCACAACTTGCGGGATCCTTACTAGCGAGTTTGACACTGAGGCTAATGTTCAAAGTCACACCCGAAGCTTTCTTCGGAACAACTCCAGCTGATTCTGTGGCACGAGCGCTCGTCTCAGAGATCATTATCTCATTCCTCCTCATGTTCGTTATCTCTGGTGTTGCCACCGATAGTCGTGCGGTTAGTGTTTCATATACATATATATATATTATTCATATCTCCTAAACATTATTTATGAAGTGATTATATCATTTTAATGTTGTTGTTCTTGATATATTTGACAGATCGGAGAATTAGCTGGAATTGCGGTAGGGATGACAATAATATTGAACGTCTTCGTAGCCGGGTAAAACTACATTTTTTTTATCCTAGTACAAAGACAAATCATATATAAACATAAATAATAAGTTAGGGTTTTGAATATTGTTAGACCGATATCTGGAGCATCAATGAATCCAGCAAGGAGTCTAGGACCAGCAATTGTGATGGGAGTGTATAAAGGAATTTGGGTTTACATTGTTGGTCCTATCATCGGAATTGTGGCCGGAGGTTTTGTTTACAACTTTATCAGATTTACGGATAAACCACTAGGGGAATTCACTAAAAGTGCTTCTTTCCTCCGTAAAGCTTCCCCCAACAACAATGCTTCTAGTTCTAACCGCTAATATTTTGTTCTCTTTCTTATATTCGACTGTGCTAGTCTCTTCTAGACGTCTCTTTTGTTGTGTTAAGAACTTAAAGATAATTTGGTTTCGTTTGACTTGGTGTTTCTTTAAGATTGTTCAAAATTGTCCATTTTAATTTGTAAAAATATCTTATAGAGTCGGATACTTCGGGTAGATTCGTTCTTTGGATTGATTTTTTGTTGATATACGAACCGAACCCGATTAATTTTTTTATATATTTTGGATATAACCGATCTAAACTAGATCCGAAAGATACCAAACCATATCTGTTCCGGAATTTTAAAATATTCAAACGTTACAAATTTTCTTTAGTTCTGAAATTCTCGAAATCCAAAATATCTTATCTAAATCCGATTCGGTACTCGAGTGTCTAAACCTAATTGTAATCTATGATATTTGCGGAATCAATGAATGAAATCTCTTCTAAAGCATCTTATTACTAATACCATCTACAATGGGGGTGTTGAAAGTGAGTTTCAACTGTGGAAACTCTTGCAATGAGAGTGTTGATAAATTGAGTTTATCTATGTGACATAAACACCCGTTGCAAAGTTTCAACATATTGAAACTTTTTTTTGTAGCCCCACACTGTCATGTGTCGCTTGCTGATTGGACAAAATTTGTTTATCACTTTTTTTTATTTTTTTATCTTCACCCAGTAATTCAAACGTATTTATTACATAATAAAATTTAAAAAAAAAATCAAGATTTTTTAATCTAAAAATAGAGACTACTCTCATTTCATTTGGTTACAGAAAAAATGTTTTTCGGTATAATCAACAATTTCCGAGGAATATACCGAGGAAATTCCGACGAATAGGTAATATGTTTATCCAATAAGGAGACATGCAGAGCATATTCCGTTTTCCACGAAATTTCCTCGGGTGTTTCTGAGAAAATTCTGAGGAAAAGAGAATATGTTGTGCATCGATTATGTTGTTTTGTCCGATTAATGGCTTTTCCGAGGAAATTCCGACGAATTTTTAGTATTCGTCGGAATTTCCTTGGAAATTTCATTACCCGGGAAATGGAACGGCCAAAATTTTTTGCGAAAATCAAGTTTAGTGGATTCCGAGGAAATTCTGACGAATCTTGTCCGCCGGAAATTTCTGTGTTTATTATCCAGAAACCATTCTTCTTTCTCATATCTCTTATCTCTCTCTCGATTTCCGGCGAACCTCTCTCCATTTCCTCCATTATTTCCGGTCAATCTTCTCCATTCCTCCCCAAAACCTATCCCTAAACATGTAAGAACATTATCCCACTCTTTTTGGTTCTTTTTGTTAAGTTTTAGAATGAATTTGATGATTTTAGGTTTGGTAGATTGTTGTTTTTGGATTTAGGATGGTTAGGATTTAGGATTGTTAGGATTTAGGATTATAGTGTTAGGATTGTTTGGATTTAGAATTGTTAGGTTTATAAAACTATTTTTTAGATTTATAAAAACGTTTAAAACGTTTTTAATATTTATAAAACGTTATTAATATTTATAAAACGTTTTTATATTTATAAAACATTTTTTAATATTTATAAAACATTATTAATATTTATAAAACGTTTTTTATATTTATAAACGTTTTTTATATTTATAAAACGTTTTTTATATTTATAAAAAGTTTTTTAATATTTATAAAATGTTACTAATATTTATAAAACATTTTTATATTTATAAAACGTTTTTTATATTTTTACAACGTTATTAATATTTTTACAACGTTATTAATATTTATAAAACCTTTTTTATATTTATAAAATGTTTTTTATATTTATAAAACGATTTTTATATTTATAAAACATTTTTTATATTATAAAACGTTTTTTATATTTATAAAACATTTTTTTATATTTATAAAACCTTTTTAATATTTATAAAATGTTTTTAATATTTATAAAACATTTTTTATATTTATAAAACGTTTTTAATATTTATAAAACGTTATTTATAAAACGTTTTTAATATTTATAAAACATTATTTAGACTTTTATATATATAAACCGATTTTTAAATTTATAAAATATTTTTTTAGATTTTTATATGTATATTTGCCATATTTTAAAATTATTTGTAAAACTTTGTTTTACAAATAGGTCTAGTGGCGAGAACCATACTAGACTTCGCCGTTCTGCACCACGAGGTCGTAGTGGTTCGTCCTCCCGCTCTCGGGCTTCTTCAGCATCCCAAAACCAAGCTGCTGACGAGTGTGTTCACCCTCTCTCTCCTCTGGTTGTTCCGGGAACCATGACTGTTGAATAGTTGGTTCAGCAGCCGGGTCGAGAGCATTTTCTCGTTCTCACTCCGTATCCACATGGACGACACCAAACTTGGTAAAAAAAACTTTTTTTTTTGTTTTTTAATCATTTTATTTCATTATATTTTTTTCATTCTTATTTTTTTTCTTATCTTAGCTTCGATCGATCGGGGAACAGAATCAGCACCTTCATCAACCGGATGATGTACTCGACCCTCAAGAAGGGATATCCTACCTTCACCAGCTTCCCTCTTGAGGAACATGAAATGTGGTTCCGTCGGTTTGCAGTAATTTTTAATTTTTTTTAACTTATTTTTTAATCTTTAACATAATTTGTTTTACTAATTGTGTATTTTTTCAGCAAGAATTCAACTGGATTTCTGATCAGACAAACTTCATCCGTCACCACTTCAACCATAAAGTCATAGATAATTATGGGAAACAAATCTATGAGTGGAAACAGAAATGGAACAAAGGAAAGACACCAAAATCGATTAATGAGACGGTGTTGGCGGAGTTGATACAACACTGGGAGAAGGACGAGACGCTAGACCGATCAGTGACCAACTCTGACAACCGCAAGAGAGAGCATCGCGGGAAGGGCATGTACAAGCACAACTTGGGTGCCCAGAGTATTCACATTCTCGGAGATCGAATGGTAAGTTAAATTTATTTTTTATTTCAATTTTTTAAACATTTTTATCTCAATTTTAATGCATTTCTTACATTTTTCAGGCAGAAGAAAATGATGGTGAGCCGGTTAATGATCTCGCCCTAATGAGGATGACATATACCAACAAAAAGACTGGCGAGATTTCTGATGGTTTTGTGAGGGAAGTGGTCGACCTGGTCCAAAGTCAGAAGGATAAAGAAGAGCAAGCCAAGTGTCCATTATCACACTGAAATACAAAACCAGTGATGCCACAGGCAAAGCTACATTAGAGAAAACCTAAATAACAAATAACTGATCACTTACCCGGACGAGTTACTCAAGCTTCAGGCGGAGAAGCGTGTCCAGGGTCGTAAAAGGTATAGACAAAGGCTGGCGTCATGCCTAGGTGGGGGCCGCAAGGTCAACACCTGGTTAATCAAAAAAAAAACTGATCACTTGACTTTATTATATCAACCAACCATTAGATGTCAAATGAAAAAAAAAACTCAACACAATTCCTAATATCAGAGTCAAGATTTGAATATTCAAAATATAACCTGGAATATAGGAATAGTGAGTGGCTCAGCACAAATAGGACAATCAAGAACATCAAAATCCACCATCGCCGAGCGTATGTTATCCTCTGGTCGTTGCTTCTCTAGCAAGTGAATGTTGATCGGACCATTTTCTTCGCCTGAAGCATTGCTCGAACCATTTTCTTCATCTGAAGCATTGTTTTCTTCGCTTGAGGAACATTCCATATCGATATGCTCAACACCAAATGAAAATGGGATTCGACTTCGATGGAGTTCACTAGTCTACACCACACATAAATAAGAGAGACGGTTTAAATCCTAATAAAATTCTCATATTCCCAAGCATTCAAAGTAAAAGGTGCAATGTATACAAATACTTGGACGGAATTCGAAGAGTTTGATGGGTAAGAATAAATTATTACATCTCGACCTTTTTTGGTTTGGCTTGGTTTCTATGCTTTCATGTTAGGCAGGGACTTCGAATATCCGGATCGGGTTGGATTCGGATAGGATCCGATCGGATCGGATTCAGATAGGATCCAATCGGGTCCAGATCTTTCAAATAAATAAATTTTATATCCAATAGATATTTAATAGATTTTGTTTTGAGTTTGGGTCGAATGTCACCGCTATCTCGTCGGTTCCGGGTACCAATTATATATATATATTTATAAAATAAAATAATTTACATATAAACTTAAGTGATTCAGGTACCTCATTTTATTTATTTATTTTATTTATTATTCTTTTAAGTAAAAGTTAATCGAAATCCTATATATATATATTAATAATATGTAGTTAAATACATAAAAATTGAAGTAACCTAGTGGTATTGCAGTTGTCAATTCGCCTATCCAACCGGGTTCAACCCTTAAAAGATACAATTCTATGTTTTAAACACAAAATTCAGTTTAGATGGGTACCCGTTGAGTTTCGGGTAAAAACCAAAACCGAACTAATACCCATGGATAATCAACAATTATACATATTGGATAAATTGACTAAGATCGGAATCGAACCAGTTTATTTTGGGTCATATCCGGTTCAGGTAAACTGTTACGGTTAAAAGTCTCAGCCCAACTTTCAAGTTTCGAATTTAGAAATTTGAAGGGCGATTTAAATCTTTTTTTGTCAACTTTTTCATTGTATTATTAAGCCCACCAAATAATAGGGGTTAAATTTTTAAGCCCACACATTATTACACATCAAATCTCACATGCAATTATTACACAATGACCTAACTATGTGGCAAAAAACATGCATGTGAACAGTAGCCGACAACATATTCTCTTTCCTCTGAACCACCAATGCTTCCTCCATCTCCTCCCCCACATAGCAACAATCCCCGTCATTTTGCAACCCCTTAACTCAAATCTTCCACCTAAACCGTTGTTTTTTTGTAACACGACTTTCATTAAACCTTAAACATTCGGGCTACAAGCATAGTTATCTTAGCGTTGCAAGAATAAAAATATAAAACAAACAAGATAGCAGTACAGAATCCTCTAAGATAGAAAGACAGCGAATTCATAGTAGGGCTTAAATGCGTAATACAAAATTCACGGCAAAACCAGAAAGTTGAAACATAGTCACATTTGATGGTGACGTTGATACCCAATCCGCACCTTAGAACACCGTTGAAACAAGATCCGCTGTATCTACTGGCCCCGTACGAATCGCTACACAAGATAACAAAACGGCTATAGATATGGATAGACTCCTGCCTTTGGGCGGAAGGGAAAACACTTCTCATGGAGAAGGAAGATGGTGGTCGTGATGATGAAGAAGTGGTGATGATGAACCCGGTGAATCCACCGATAAAGGAGACTCTATATTTTTTTTCAAGAAAGAGAGATATATCACTGAAAACACATCAATTTCGATAAAAACTCTGATGAATCCATCGAAAATTTTTAGTAAGCCGGTCAAAAAAACCAAGCTCCCCCATAGATTGGGCTGTGAAACATATATGACCTGCGACATAGATAATTCATTTGGAAGTCTAATAGGTTTGGCATGCCTAAAACAAAACAACGAGGGAATCCCATCGCGACCTTAGTTATGGTCCTTTCCCATCGAACTAGATTACGGTCGTCGGAGGTAGAGCGGCGACGGATGGATGGAGCGAAAGGAGATACTGAGAGGGCATAGACAAGCACGAGCATGACAAGTTGCGGAGGGGGTCGTCGGAAGGTCTCACTTTCCCAGTGAGGGCATAGACAAGCACGAGCATGAGTACCACCAAACACGACCGACGACAGATGTGGCTGTAGATGTGGTCGTAGAGGCATAGATGTACGAGTATGAGACGTGACGACCTCGAGTGTTGATGGTTTCACGGTTAGACGACTGAAGTAGCTGCAACACAAAGGTGAAGAGCGGTGGCAGTTGTTGGCAATAGTGGAGAGATGGGGAGACCCCCAAAAAGGACTTGGATCCCGAGTCCCAGAATCCATAGCGAAGGCACAAGACAATGCTTCTATTCACGACAACGGAATGTCGACGGAGCGAGATTTCGTCGTGGGCTGCACCAGAACCAAAGATACAAGTGACAAGAAGAACAGCAAAGTAGAGCAAGGACGAGAGAGAAGAGATGTCGGAGCAGAGGGCCCGACGCCGGCGGCCAAAGGCCTAACCGGTGTCGAGGATTGAGGTTGACAACTGCCTTGGTTATTGTTCATGGGAGCTTTCTAGGGCGAAATTTCAATCTATACTCTTCCTAAAAGCAGTTTTGTTAAAGTACCTAAACCGTTGTTTGTAGTTGAAATTTCTGTCAACACCAATTGATAATTCTAGGAATTTCATTTGATTCAAGAAGAAGACATTTTATCTATCAGACCATCTCCAAATAGATGCTGACTCTACTAAATCTCCATGAATCAGCCGAGTTCAATCCATCATCAAACAATCATTTCTATCAATATACATACATATATATATTTAATTTGTTTCTTCCACTTAAATCAAACATATTTTAATTTGTTTCTTTCATTTTTAATTTGTATTATGTGTTTGATCATGCGGGTCAAATTTTTAAGTCATAAAAAAGAGTCAACCCGCAGCGAGGCGGGATGGGGTTGACCCGCTTCCCAGCACTAGCATCATCATTGGAAACCTTATCTTCTACATATATTTGAAAGGCTTCAAGTCAGAGAATGATTTACAGCTTGTGCTTCGCCTATATAGCTGCCAGAATATATTGCAAAGATCTTCTTCTTTTTTTTAGTCAAACCAAAGATCTTCTTCTTAGAGAAAATAATATTAACTAAAGGCGGTTATATTTTTTATTTTAATTTTTCTTTTAGAATAACTGAACGTGGTTAAACATATAATTAGATACAGTTATACAACAATCAGTTTTCTTTTTAAAAAGGTCCAATGGCAATTAAAATAATATTTCTGAGTAAGTCATGAGTAAAAAATAAGAGTGATCCTGTTTTACTAATATTGATAAGTTGCTATAACTTGTCAATCACTCTTTTTACTCTCTCCTTTTTATTTTATATAGTTAATACATTTTTTTATGGGCAAATCTCTCAAATAGATTTTTTTTGAAGTTTTTGTCACAAAATAGATTACAAAGAAAAAATAGCCAAAATATACTTTTTCTTTTTAATTTTTTTTGTTTTATTTTTCATTTTAAGCCCTATTTCCATAATTTACCCCATAATTCTAAACCTTACGTCTATATTAGTTAACACAATGAGTATAAATGTATATTTACAATCTTTAATAAAGTCTATTTTGGTCATTTTTTACTTAAAAATTATTTTGGTGACAAAAACTTTGTTAGGTATATCTTAAGGCATTTCTCTTGTTTTATTTTATTATGTTAATTGATGAGTTGAAAGAATAGAGATGAAATTTTTAAAAATAACAAAATTAATGCATTGAAAACTTAAAATAACACTTAAAATAAAATAAATTTTAAATTCCACAATCACAAGTAATTTGAAATAGAGAGAATACTAATAGTGTAATAAAAGCTTTGTACATTAATGTTAACCATATATATGATAGGGGTGTCAAAATGAATCAAATGGGTCAACCCAACCCATAACCCAAATGGGTTGATTGTTAATGGATCATGGGTCAACTCAATCCATTTATTAAATGGATTGAGTTGACCCATGATCCATTAAATTACATGGATCAGATAGGTTAATGGTTGATCCATCAACCCAACATCAATTTTAAGTCAATAACTCTTGGTATATTCATTTTAATCAAAGTTTACAGACTTTTAAAAATTTCAAAATATGATCATATAAATGGAAATCATTTTTGTCTTCAAGTTCTAAGTATGAAATTAAAATATGTATATATATATTTTTCGATCAAAATGTGTGTATATTATTATTAATCAATGCTAATAAATATTTTTAAATTTGTTACAATTAATCAAAGATTAGTCGATCAAATTAATAGTTTTTTGGTCAAAAAAGAAAATTATTGATGAAGATGGTGAATACAATGTTTAATCTGACTAAATTATCAATTTTTACTGTTAATGGGTCAGGGTTGACTCAACCCAATATATCTATTTAACATGTTAATCTATTAACCTGTTAATTCATTAACTTGTTAATCCATTAACATGTTAACCTATTAACCTGTTAACTCACTAATCCATTGAATAAAAAATAAACAGTTCATTTAGGTTAATCGGTCAATTTGGATTGAGTTTATCAATGGGTCATGACTCATTTTGACATCTCTATATATGAAAGACACCAAGGTGTTTTGGGCATTTGTGCACAATTTAGGAAATAATATTTGTATTGTCATAAATAATTGATTGTCGTGTGCACAAAAAGCATATATATAGTTAATACTCTATATTAAGAGATTTCATGCGTCATACGCGCAGTAATAATAGTTTTCAAATTATAACTATTTATCTAATTATAAGTTTAATAAATATTATGATCATATTTTCAGATTTTAGTATCAGTATGAAAAGTTAAAATACTTTTTTGTTATCTTTTATTTGGTTTAAAAATTTTCATTTATATTTTAAGATCTAGTTTAGATTTATTATAAATTAAATTTATTTATTTATTGATTTTATTTAGAATACATTAAAATAATAAAAAAAACTATTTTACTAATTAATTCACTGAATCGAATAACATTCGCTGAACAACATATTTTATGTCAATTATACAACAAAAAACTTAATAATTTGAAAACATGATTACTTATTTTACATCAAGTTAAAATACAACTCAAAATTTAATTATTTATAATAGAAGTATAACTATCTACAGTTTACTATTTATAAATTTTAAATTTGATGTGAAACTTTTTATACATTATGTTATTAAGCAAATTTTAATACTGATAATACACATAGATTATTCTTATATTTTAATTATCCTACCAAAAAGGTGAAATTCATAAATGAATTTGTACACATTAGAATGAAATGAGAGCCATGCTATGTCATCCAAGAGCGGTCATATTTTTTGTTTATTTTCATTTTTTAAGAAATTTATTTTTATATATGTGATTAATATTAATTTAATCAGTCGTAACTATTTTTACGTTAGATAGATGTAGTTACATATATCATTCATTTTTTATGTAAAAGTTGTTTTTTTTAAAAGGTAGGTCTTGGCATGAAAAATAATATTTCGAAGTAAGGGTAAGGGTTTACGTTAGATAGATGTAGTTACATATATCATTCATTTTTTTATGTAAAAGTTGTTTTTTTTAAAAGGTAGGTCTTGGCATGAAAAATAATATTTCTAAGTAAGGGTAAGGGTAAATAATAAGAATGATTTTCTTTTAATAAATTAGATATAGTGATGTTATATGACAAATTATTATTCAAATAATGTGTAAGAGATTTGATTTCCTTAAACAATTTTTTTAGTGTAGTAAGTAAATGTACACGGCCAAGAAGGCCGATATATTCATAGTTAATAATATATCTGCATACAATCCCATAACATTACTTACAATTAGGTGTTTAAAGATGTCTGCTCCAAAAAGTCAAAAGCAGATACCTCTTTCTCAGACGAGTTAACCCTGCTCAAGATGCCTATGAAATTCTCCTTCCTAAGCATGAAGATATATGACTAGACCAGTGATAATGATAATTATGTTGCCCAATACAAGCAAAGGATGGTTACTATATCAATCCAGAAAGAACTATGAGAAGGTACCATGTGCAAGGGATTTAGGTAAATTCTTGCCGCACCGCCCTACAATGATACATCAATATGCCCGATAGATCAATACACTCTTACGTAGGTCTGACCTACCAGTTTGTCGTGCAATTCACAAACAGTAAGAACTTGAGAAAGACGTTGGCGATCTATACTTAGATCATATACATAGAGCTATAGCCTTCTAAAGCTGGGAAAATGGTCAATTTCGACCTCAACAATTTCAGTCATGTTAAATACTATCCAAACAAAAAGTTAGTATCAAATATAATCTCAACTCAATTATAATTCGAAAAATTACTCAAACTTCTTAAAACGTGCATAAATCTACATTGACTCTAACGAAGTTAGTCAACCGTTAACAAGATAACAATGTCGTTTTGATTTACTTTTTTAATATAAAAAAATATGTTCATTTCAAGATTCAAATCCATGCCTTGATACCTTTAAAAAGGGGCACACTAGCCACTAGATTAAAGTAATTTTTTGAAATATTATTACAAATTTGAAATAATATATACTACTATACTTTTTCATCTTATCTAATTAAAACTTTGGTGATGATTATTTTTGATTTATATAAACACATAACATATTTTTAATTATCATATATTCAATAAATTTATATTATACTAAAATATAAATAATAAAATATCTATACTTATACAAAATTAAATATAATTAAAACTTTGAAAATACTTATTATTTTTATATAATCTTTTAAAAAATTTAACCTTAAATGGTAACTTATTTCTTGAAAATTAATTTAATATACTTTATATTTTATGTTTTTATATATCTTAGTTATTGTTTAATATGTCTAATATTTTGTATAAAATATCTTAGTGAGAGAAAGGTAAAAGGCCTCTTAACATTTTGAACAAATATCACAAATTTATAATATTAACTTTGAAAATTAAAAAAAATCCACTTAAGTATAAAAATTAAAAATAATTAATAGAAGAAAATTTTATAAATAGCTTCAAAGTTTTAAGTATATTTAATATCGTCTAATTTTAAATATTTTAGTATTATATTTTAGTAAGCTATAAATTTATTAAATATATGATAAGTAAATAAATGTTAATGTGTTTATATAAATCAGAAACAATCATCACTAGAGTTTTAAATTGAATAAGATAAAGAAGTATAGTAGTTTATATAAATTAAAGTTTGTAATAAAAATTCTAAACAGTTATTTTAGTCTAGTGGTTAGTATGTCCTTTTAAAAATGTATCAAAGCACATGTTGAAGTCTTGGAATGAAGATATTTTTTTGAAAAAGATAAATGGAAACGATTTAGGCATGTTTTGAAAATTTGGGTAGTTTTTCACTTTTTGAATTATAATTGAATTGAAATTGTATTTGGCACTAACCATGTTTCGATCGTATTTGACACGACTAAAATCGTTGGGGCCAAAATTAGTCATTCTCCCTCTAAAGCTACATAGCGCGCGATTCTCAGGTAAGAAGTTTGTGAACACATAAAATAGGTCTAAGCTAACTCTTTAAGAATTAAATCTAAAAGCTAAGAAAAAGATTGGTGATATGTTTGAGAACTTCTCCAAACAGCTATTTGGAACCACAACCGCTGGTGGGCTTCAACACCGCTTTTTGATGAGAGAGAGATGTTGGAGGATGGGCCTATGCTAATTGGACATATTAGACTAGGCCCAAGTTTGTTGGGGCGGTTCACCCGGCGTAAAACACCTCTGCGGCAAGTAAGAAAGAAAACGACAAACAGTGAGCTAGGGGATAGATCGCACTCATCGTCATACGCAACCAAGGTCCAACCATTTCGAGCTATGCAAGCAATAGCGTGATGATGATCGCCGAACCAACTCTCTAACACAACTTCCACGAGGAGGAAGGAGAGGAAGTAAAATCTATATATGAGCATTTAATGAAGAGGAGGGAGGCGAAAAAGGCAGAGAGAGACAGAATAAGCATTGAAGACAAGTTCATCTTTTAATCTTTGTAATCTATGTATTTTCGGTTAAACACTTTTACACTTCAAAAATGAAACCTGAGCCCCGATTACTTTTATTATTTTTGATTAAAGATTTGGAACCAAATTACCGGTTCTAGGATACAACAATTAGCCCCCACTGTGGATCCTTAAGGTTTCGTATCCATATAATATGAAACCTGAAAAACGTCCACATCCTCTACCGGACAACCTCCAGCCAAACAAAGCGACTGACAAACCTCAGGCGTCACGACAGAAAGCACGACCGAATCAGGGAAAAGCAACCAAACCAACGTCCCCACCACCAGAAATACATAGCCATCGACCGCAGCTGCCATTGACGACTTACTCTCGAGCACCAGGAATGCCTCAACCGCCACACCGTCCACGGAAAGAATGAACCACCCTCACAAAACCATGCCGAATCTTGCGAGAACTATTCCCCGACTGAACAACCGAACCCACTACTAACGAGAAAGGAACCCGCGGAAAATGACGTCTCAGCCGTGCTACACGCGTTAGTGGAAAAACAGATGAATTTACATGCGGAAAAAATACGAGGATCAACGACCTAATTCTAGATGTCGATTTCGCGCAACAAGACGAAGAAGAACAAACAAAGCCTCAGAATCTCGGATGCACCCCCGTCAAAACGACCATCCAACTGAAAAAGAACCTCTTCGGGGACTCCGAGACACCACCGCAGAGAGAGAGGGGCACGCTCCCACCCATCACGACCATTGTTCCCCAAAGACGAAGAACGAGACAGGGTCATCCAAGGACTACAAGCAACGCTAAGAGGCATCGAATCCCGAGTACATAAAGCAACCAGTGCGGCGCCAAAAATAGATCGCGTGCTCGAGGAATTTCAAAACTCGTCCTTCACAACCAGAATATCCAAAAACCAATACGGCATACCGGAAAGATAAAGTTCAAACTTGAAATTTGTCATCTTATAACTGGTTCAAACTTTTTATGTTTAAATGTTAATTATAATAATAAATTATATGATTTAAATATATCTGAGAGATTACGGTGAGAGACGTAAACGTTCATGATGCTCTTAGGCCATGTTTATTTCCCGTTTCTTATGGTGGAGTTCTTAACTTAATTTGACTTTTTCTTAAATAAAAAAAGTTGGTTAAAAAACGGCTCTTAAGTTTTTTATTTAAAAGATGGTTCTAAGATTTTCTTATTTAAAAGTTAAGAAATGTTTCTTAAAAAAATTAAGAATTCTGTCTGGACGAGGTAGTCCAAGTGGCAGGGACGGGCCTGTGGTGGCAACCACCATCCGGGTTCGATCCCCCCCATGCGGAAACTACCGCGCCTCTTCTGGACACCCGAGGTCTGGGCCCTTGCTTTCGGCCCAGTTTGAAAACCCTCCCGGGTGAAGCTCGACTCAGCCTGACCGGGCCCAGGGGGAATGACCCACTCTAAGTGGGGAACCCCTGGATTATCAAAAAAAAAATTAAGAATTCTTACTAAAAGATTTCCAATAAACATGTTCTTAGATCTACTCTACACCTGATGCCCAAAAGTCATAAAGCATAATCAAAGATCTCTTTATCTCAACGTCCCGTCAAATCTTGTAAGAACTCTAAAGAAACGACCGACAAAAATTATGTTATGCATAAGACCAAAAGAAAACACACTATGTTTTGTATGTCTTCCTTATGTTTTTTTCTTGATTTTTCTTTAGAAACAAACATTATTTTTTGAATATTACAGAAATTGATGAAACATGTATTAAATTACATGACATGCTCCAATAATGTTTAATTTGATGTAATACAAAAGTGAGGAGGAACATTGTTCATAATTGCCGCTGAGAAATTATTACTGAAGTGGGGAACCACGTGAGCTTAATTGCATAGGGACATTCCAAAAATTTAAGATTTGATCTCCGAAGTTGTTAACCAGACACGACTTAGGGACGATTGATTCGAATGTAGCTATAAAAATCTATAAAAAAATTTCTGTAGAATTTAGTCTGTAAATTTTTTTTGATTTAGATATAACTGATTTAGCTGTAGAAATTAAATAGAAAAAAATATAAAAAAAAAATATATTCCTACAGCAATCCTAAAACAATATACTTTTGCTTTAGAAAATAAGGTTTTTACAGCCATTTTTTTTTATTTTTTTGACTTTAGCTTTAAAAACTACTTAAAGCATGAATGATGATTAATATGATTGTAGATAGAAATTAAAGCTAAATCATCCACTTACAGCTCAACCAATCATCCATTTACAACACAACCAATCATCCACTTAATGATTTCTGTGAGTTTTGTTCATTTCCTTTTTAACTCTTGATTTACTACTTTTTAAATGATTGGTGTTTTATAATTTTCACACATATTAATAAAATTAAATATAATATCTTATTTTATTATTTTTTATTAATTTGTATGTTTTCCAATAAATTTTACTTCCTTCATTTTTTTATTAGAATATCTTTTTATATCAGTACACATATTAAGAAATATTTTTTTCTCAAAATAATATTAAAATATAATTTCTTTAATTATAATATAAATATTAAAAAATAATTGATTTCACAGTTTTTAATAAAGATAAAGTTAACTAGATATGTAAAATATCATTTATTATGAAACAAGAAAAATCACTTAACCATCATGTATATTGAAACGGAAGGAGTACCATTTTGTATCTTTAAATTTAATTTATGTCTTAATTTATTACTCTCTCCTTTTCTAAATAATATATATTTTAGATTTTTACCAATATTAAAATATATATATTTAATAATTAATACATTAATTTTTTAAAATATAACAATTTTTCCATAAATTTTAACAATAACAATTCAATAGATCAAAAATTGTAAATTAATATTTTTTGAAAGTTTAAAATTGTTATTAAGAATACATAGAAAATCTAAAACAGTATTTTTTTAGAAACAAGTAAAAAGTGATAGAATATGAATTATTTAGAAACAGAGAGTAGTAAATTGCATTGGAAAATAGAACATCAATCTTTTATCTACTAATAATAGCAATCCCAATTAATTACAAAGGTTGTGAATCCTCACTACAAATATTGTGTCTTTTTAGAATAATATTTTTTCCGAAATGATATGTCCATTCAAAATATATTGTGAAAAGATGTGTCTATTCAAAATAATTTATTAAAATACTATTTTAAATAATTATTTATAATTTGAAAAGATGTGACTATTCATATATTTGTTTTTGAAAAGATGTGTCTATTGAAAAAATATTGTAAAGGTGTCATTTTAAAATAACTACCTATTAATTAAAAAGTTGTGACTATTCATTTAGGTTTTTTCTAAAATGATGTATCCATTCAAAATATATTATGAAAAGATGTGTCTATTCAAAATAATTTATAAAAATACTATTTAAATAATTATTTATAATTTGAAAAAATGTGACTATTCATATATTTGTTTTTGAAAAGATGTGTCTATTGAAAAAATATTGTAAATGTGTCATTTTAAAATAACTACCTATTAATTGAAAAGTTGTGACTATTTATTTAGGTTTTTTCCGAAATGATGTGTCCATTCAAAATATATTGTGAAAAGATATGTCTATTCAAAATAATTTGTAAAACTATTATTTTAAATAATTATTTATAATTTGAAAAATGTGACTATTCATATATTTCTTTTTGAGAAGATGTGTCTATTGAAAAATATTGTTAAGGTGTCATTTTAAAATAACTACCTATTAATTGAAAAGTTGTGACTATTTATTTAAGTTTTTGAAAATCTATGAATAGTTTATGTTCCTGTGTTTCTGAAAGTAAAATTTTCACTAATCTAAAATAAAATAGTGAAGAGAAAAAGATTAATTTCTACAGACATGACTTTTCATTATAATTTTGTTTATAACTATTTATTATATATTTTTGTTCATTATTGTTCATGGTGTCTTTTGATTTATAATTGATTTTTTTTTAAAGATTGTGTCTTTTCATAAAAAAAATAGAGATTAAATTATTTTTTTCAGCATGTAACTATTAGAGAATTTTAAAAAGTAGCTAAAATTAATAGTTATAAAAGGGCATAAATTATTAGTTATATAACTGATTTCATTTGTTGAAAAGTTATATTTTGACGTGTATTTCATCATATAAGTATAATTTTACAATAAATTAAGGTAGATTATATATTGTTATGTCTCTTCAAAATATATTATAGAAATACCTTTTAAAATAACTACATATACTCTAAAAAACCATGACTTTTCATATTGTGTTTTAAACAATAAAAAACGTGATCAGTTTTGATATGCGGTTTTTCACATGTAAGTGATTATAAAAGACTGTGAAATAATAATAGAAATCCCAAAAGATGTGTTTTTCCATTATGCGAAGTTCTGAAAAATGTCACCAAAAGTTGCATCTTTTTATTTTTATCTAACTACTCTTTTTGGACAAATTTGTATCTAACCTCTTAACTTTAAAAAACTTGCATACTTTACTACTCGTACATTTTCAATTCTATTCGTTGTAAAGCTCCAGGGTTGCAATTTTCTATGCATTGTTATATATACCTATTCATTTCTAACTGTTTTATTTTTTAAAATGTTGTTACCATTAGTATCTTTTCAATTCTATTTAAACAATCTTGAGTCAAAATTTTGTACACAAAAAATCTAATGCTCGACGTAACACACATTCACACATGACATGATCAAGGAGTTGTCTCCTCCCCTGTTATGAATCTCGCTGATCATAAAGTTAAAGCAAACACACATAACCATATCTTCCCAAAGGAAACCTACGTACGTCCAAATCATTTTCTCTTTGCTTTTTACTATCCCTCTCTCTGTTTTTCTCTGTTGAATTCATGGATGCTATGAAAAATAGATGCATGCATGTAAAAGTATCTCCTATATCATATGCATGTGTATGGAACAATTTTTTTTGTTATGAATGGGGTACGTAAACATTCCCTTTGTTCTTCTTGTTCGTTTTCTATTAGATCAGATTAACCAAAAAAAAGCACATTAACCATTTTAAAACCTCATTTCTTTTATGAATTTATGTATTTCGTTATAAACCTATATAATATTAATATGTATGTATATATATATATAATAGAAAATTCAATTTATTGTTTCCAGATGAAGTAATCACTATTTTATAAATAAAATAAAATTCAAAGCTAATGATTGAGTTTATCAATTATTTGTAATCTAACACAAGATTTTCTATCTCTTATAAGATCTGAAGTCATCAATCTCTTTCACCAAAAGACGTCTTCTTTTCTTCTTTAACTCATTCTATCTCTTATCAGTCCTTATATATATAATAGTCGGGAGCAATAGAAAAAATAAAACAAATAAAGAAATCTATAAAGAACGTGAGAGATTCACTCCTACAAAGGGTCAAAAATGATCTTTGGAGAAAAACATATAAACTTTGAAATTTTTGTTGTATCTCTTTTATTTTAATCTAAAAGAAAACAAAAATTAGTTGTTTTATCTTACAAAAGTATTTTTATAATCCAAAGTTTCACAAGGATCAAAATATCCTTTAAAGAAAACTCTTTAACTATTAAATGCCAGTAAACTATGTTAACGACTCTAACAATTATTAAGATAATATGACAGTAAAATTATTAAGATAATTTGACAGTAAACTTTATAGTTTTTTTTTAAATGCATGTGTTGCAAAAGATTTATTAGAAGCCTATGAAGAGTGGCAAAATACAATGAAAAGCATCACTTTGGGATACACCATATTAATTGGTAATTTATCAATCATGTTATTAATTCACTGCAAAGTTATAAAACCCATTACAATTGTTAAATTGATATTAAAAAGAGTTTACTAAAAACATGGAATTCCAACAAATTAAGTTTTTTATTTTCAGTTTTTTTCTCACTTAATTATTATCTCAATTTTCTCTAATTTACTAATTTTATGAGAATTGTTTTGTTAACTTTCTTTTCATTTAACTGTAATTTCTTAAGATTTAGATACACAATTTATTAGTTTAATTATATAAATAAAATAATAAAACTGCATGATATTTCGGAACTAAAAAGACAAAAGAAAACAAAAACAGAACTGTTATTAAAGATTTTTCTTTTTTTCGAATGAATGTAAAATTTATTTAAACAAAAAAACATTTATGCATCAGGTGTGTCTGTTTTTGATTTTATAATAATCAAATAAAAGAATCTAAAACAATCAATGTGACCTGGTTATCTTCATGTCTGATCACGTGCCCCAAACCAAGCAACTAAAGCCTCTTTCAAGTACATTTGGCCAAGCCTTTCTACTGATAGTAATCTGATGCGGATGGTCTTACTTTATGAGACTGTTCTCGTGTTGTGGCATCTCACCATGACGACGAGAATTCGTTCCCTCCAGATGCTGTGTAATGTTATTAGAGATTTTTCATCATGTATTGTTTTTTTTTTTGATATGTCGTGGAAAGAAAGTCTACTAGATAGAGAACAAGCGGTTACATATTTGAACCGACACCAATCAGCAGTAACCAACATATTTTTTAGGAAAAAAACACGCGACTTTGTATTAAGAAAACATTTTTTGACAATGAATTAAGAAGACATATTATAATACACCAATTGATCATAGTGTGAGTCTCCTTCCATGTCGTTATGCAACCCCCGTGAAAAAAAAAATTGAAACCAATTTGAACATGATCTTGCCATCATGTGGAAAAGCATGCATGCCCTTTCCTCCAATGACAACATTATCATAACACACCCACATCTTTTTTTCCAATCGTCAATACAAATGAAAATAAGTGGTAGGAGTAACGGCAACGAACACTGTTATTGTGATAATCTGGGTTAGAAATTTGACAAAGAAACCCTGGTAAGCCGGACACGGGCAAAGATGTACGTGAATGGAAGCGATTACGAAAAGAGGGAAGGGAGTTTTCGGGACAGAGAGTTATTTTACAATTTCGTTTTTTTCTTGCAGAGTTAATTTGAAAATAATTTTTTTTAATAATCTTTAAATATATATTTTAAAATTTTCTTCTTTTAAATCATACAACTACAGAAATATTCAAAACTTTATATTTTTGTACATGCATTGAAGAGACACTAAACTGGCAAATTGGGTGGTTTTGATTTGATAAAAATCCACTAAAATTATATATATATATATATATATATATATATATATATATATATATATATATATATATATATATAACGATGCACTAAGAATATTTTTGTTAGCAAATTTCACCAAATATAATTCATATGTTAACTAATATGCCTTGATGATTTTTTTCTTATATAATCTAAGTGTATGAATATATATATATATATATATATATATATATATATATGACATGAGTCATGTCTTCAAGGAACATATATGAATATAAATGCAGTTTATCATTTTTTTTTCATTTATAAAGAATCACTCCTAATTATAACTATGTGTTTTTATAAATCACTGCTTTCCGAAAGATTAATTTATGTGATTCCACCTTAGTAATAGAAATAAAAATAAAATGTGAAAGGATGTGTTTTTCATCCTACACATTGCATTATTTTTAAGAGGTTGTCAATTGTTGAAGGATATGTCTTTTCATAAAGATGTATCCTTTTATCTTAAAAATGAACTGATTTTAAAAGGTTAAAATAATCTCTAAGGATGTGTCTTTTTTTTAAATAGCATAGATTTGCAAAGTATTATCAACATGTTTAAGAATGTGTCTTTTATCCTAAATATTGCATAAAAATATTAAGGTAATTTAGTTATTTTTATAATATCATATATTTATAATCATTGTAATTCTTGGTAATGATATTCTTTGGTGATAAACCATGACAACTATGATAAACTATTACATCTACTGATAATGGTAGATTTTAATGATGAATCATTGTAATTTTTAGTGCTAATCTTTGCGACTATTGGTAATGTTAGACTTTAGTGATGAAATATTGTAATTTTTGGGGTTAATTATTATAATTCTTAGTTAACAATTGCAATGTTTGGTTGTTAACCATTATAACCATCAACTCTCTATATAGAAGTTATAGGTATTGCAAATTAATAATTAGAACAAGTAAGTCGTAGGAATAGTAAGAGATCTATTTTCAAAACGATCATCAAAGATCTTGAAAAAACATATATAAACACGAAATTCTTTTACCAAACAAGATCATGAATATATTATCAAACAAGATCTTTTAACTTTATAATTACATTATAAATTTAATAAGTTATTAGCATATATCTTATTTGGTGTTGATATATTTGTTTACTATTCTATAAATAAAATAAAGATTTTTAATATTATCAATATAAAATATAACTGCAATATAGCTTTAGTTTGTAATACATGTATTTACTTAAAAGAATATATAAAATATGTTATATTTATTTTTTACAAAAAGAGTTTCCGTGCGACATCGCACGGGTTTCTTACCTAGTATAAATAAAAGAAAACATTAATTATTTGTATACGGTCCATAACTCAACTATTGATTTTTTATTTTATTTATTTTTTGATCAAACCAACTATTGATTTTTTTTCTCTTAAAAGTTGTGATAGATCCATTCCAAACTACCTAGTCAGCAGCTTTTAATTTCTTTGTTTCCTTCTTTATAATTCATCCATCACTCAAACAAGAAAAACCATAAAAACTTTAAAATAATAACAAAAAAAAAACAATAAGAAGAAAACCAAGTCGGTTTCACTTTCAACCTTTCTCTTCATATAAATTCGCGTTTCCGGTTCTCTCTTCCCACAACAAACTCTTCTTCTCACGTCACATCGGACCTCCACATAAATTATTTTGTCCTGAATCTCTCAGTAATGGAGAATCTCTCTCAAATACTCCCTCGTGTTCTCGTCGTCTCTAGACGCACCGTTCGTAAAAACAAATTCGTCGACTTCGTTGGTTCTTCTCTAACCTCTCTCCAACTCTTGTTTTTTTTTTTCCTGCATGGTTCTGTTTTTGTGTTTTAAAAATCAAACGTATATTTTCATGGCTTTCTCTTTATTTTCCTCTGCAAATATTTTGATATTTAATTGGAGTTTGATATATCTTCAGGTGAATATCATCTTGATTTGATCGTTCGTTATGGATGTGTACCAGTGATTGTTCCACGAGTCACTGGTGTTCACATGTTGCTTGAAAGCTTCAAGCCAATCCATGGCGTTCTTCTTTGTGAAGGAGAAGATATTGATCCTTCTCTTTACGAATCTGAAATCTCTTCTCTTTCACCAGAAGAGCTTCAAGAGATTAGAGACACACATGCGAGTGATACTGCTTTTGACAGAGAGAAAGATTCCATTGAGTTAGCTCTTGCCAAGCTCTGTCTCGAACAGAACATTCCTTACCTAGGAATCTGCAGAGGATCACAAGTAAAATATACATGTCTCTCTTTTTTCTTATATATCTTTGGAGGCTCACTTTTCTTTTGGCAGATTTTGAATGTTGCTTGTGGTGGGACTCTTTATCTTGATTTAGAGAAAGAGCTTACAAATAAGTTACCGGAAGAACTTAGAAGGAAGCATATAGATTATGATAATTATGATGGGCATAGACATGCTGTGAGGATTGTTGAGAACAGTCCACTTCATTCTTGGTTTAAAGATTCGTTGGATGGTGAAAATATGGAGATTTTGGTGAATAGTTATCACCATCAGGGTGTTAAGAGGTTGGCACAAAGGTTTGTGCCAATGGCGTTTGCTTCTGATGGGTTGATGGAGGGTTTTTACGATCCGGATGCTTATAACCCTGAAGAAGGGAAGTTTATAATGGGTTTGTGATAGAGTTTAGATCCTTGTAACTCTAAGAACTCACAATCTTTATTAAGAATCAATGAAATGTTTACAGCTTGAAGTATGATTGAGAATTACAATCTCATAGCGAAGGTAATCTCAGATCATCGTTCTCATACGAACGTGAAGCTCTGACTCATATCGTCAAGAACATACAACAACAAGCATAACGAATCTAGCTGACTCTCTACTCTTTTAACGACTCTATTCACTCTTTCAATATAACGGCAAAGCTTCTATTCCAACCCGAGGCTTCACTTTACTCCTTTCTTCTTTCTCTTAAAACAAAGCCTCCCTTTTATTCCAAAGGTCTCGTTTACTCCTTATCTTTTGAAATTCCCGCGTCTCCTTTCTCCCCATCAACTCTTGCTCTGTTCCTTCTCACAAACACCTTATGGTACCTATCAATACCTCGCCCATCGAAACCAAGCTTGCCCTCAAGCTTGTATGAAGGAAAACGTTGAACGAACTCTACTGAAGAGATCCACGAATCATCACCCTCTGATCTGCCCTGCCAATGCACAAGGAACTCAGTGTCACCCTGTGGTGTAAAGCGCTTAGCCAAAACCTCCTCCGGTACTAACTCTGAAGCAGAATCGTCCAAACAAACTGGCGGCAGTTGAGTAGCCAACACCTGCGTCCCTATGGCTTTCTTGAGTTGAGAAACATGAAAAACGGGATGAATTTTAGAACCTTGGGGAAGTTCCAAACGATACGCGGCCTGACCAATCTTTTCAACAATCTGATAAGGACCATAAAATTTTGCAGCTAACTTCTGACAGAAACGGCGTTGAACAGATTGTTGTCTATAAGGACGAAGCTTCAAGTAAACCATGTCTCCCACCTTGAATTCCACCTCTCTCCTATGTTTATCCGCTTGGTTCTTCATAACTTCCTGAGCTCGTACTAAACATTGCTTCAGACGGGCTAAAGTCTCATCACGCAACTTAAGAGATTCTTCCAAATCAAAATTTTTTGTGGATCCTTTTTCATACGGAAGCAACGAAGGAGGGTCTCGACCATATAAAACCTTGAACGGAGTCTCTCGCAGTGAGGTGTGATAAGATGTGTTATACCAAAATTCTGCCCAACACAGAAATTGAGACCAAGTTCGTGGGCGAGATGAAACAAAACAGCGTAGATACGTTTCCAAACAACGGTTCAAAACTTCAGATTGACCGTCGGTCTGTGGGTGGAATGCTGTACTATACTTGAGCTTTGTACCCGCAAGCTTGAAACATTCTTTCCAAAACTCACTGAGAAACAACCTGTCACGATCAGAAACAATACTCGCAGGATAACCATGAAGCCTTACTATCTCAGACACGAACTTTTTGGCCACATCAACAGAAGTAAACGGATGCTTGAGACTCAGAAAATGGGCATACTTGCTTAAACGATCTATCACTACCAAGATCACATTCACCCCTCCAGACATAGGTAGTCCCTCTATAAAATCCATATTGATGTCCTCCCATACGCGGTTTGGAACAGGTAAAGGTTGCAAAAGTCCCGCTGGTGACAAGGTAGAGTGTTTATGTGTTTGACAAACTGCACATTCAGCGACATACTCACGTATGCGTTGTTTAATTCCCTTCCATGTAAAGGACCTCTGCACCCGGTGTAAAGTTTTCAGAACTCCAGAATGACCTCCTGCTTTACTATTATGACACTCAGACAATATCAGTGGAATAAACTTCGACTGTTGAGGAATCACCAATCGCCGTTTAGACCATACTTTCTCGTCTATCAAGGTGAACTTGGAAGGCAGACTCTTATCTTTCACCTGTTGTACCATGCCTTGCATTACTGGATCCGCTTCAATTTCCTTGTATAAATCCTCCCATTGCAATACTTTAGGTACTGTCAAAGCCAACAACAGAGAAGCCACCGAGACACTTCTAGATAACCCATCTGCTGCCTTATTCTCTGTTCCCGGTTTATAGAAGATTTCAAAATCAAAACCCAAGAGCTTTGTTAGCCAACGTTGATATTCCATGTTAACTTCTTTTTGTTCCAGCAAATACTTAATACTTCGCTGATCTGTGTGAACCTGAAACTTTCTCCCTAGCAAGTAATGCTTCCATTTGTGTACTGCCATCACCACCGCCATTAACTCCCTCTCATACGCTGGTTTAAGTCGTTCCCTCTCAGTCAAAGCATGGCTAAAAAATGCAATTGGTCTCTTGTCTTGCATCAAAACCGCTCCCACACCAAAACCAGAGGCATCAGTTTCGACTACAAAAACTTTCTCAAAATCTGGAAGTACTAGCACAGGAGCAGAGACCATAGCTTTCTTTAACCCCAAAAATGCCGCTTCTGCTTCAGAAGACCACTGAAAATGATCTTTCTTCAACAGTGTTGTCAACGGTCGAGCCAACAACCCATACCCTTTAACAAAATGTCGATAATAGCCGGTTAGTCCTAAGAATCCACGTAATTGTTTAACTGTTTTCGGTATTGGCCACTTATCCATTGCTGCTGTCTTCTGCAAATCAGTACCAACCCCTTCCTGTGAAATAATGTGACCAAGATACTCCACTTGTTTAGCTCCAAACGTGCACTTCTTTTTGTTAGCGAATAACCGTTGTTCCCTTAAGACTTGTAGCACCTTCTCCAAGTGTAACATGTGATCAGCAAAAGAAGAACTGTACACTAAAATATCATCAAAGAAGACTAGGACAAACTTCCTCAAGAACGGTTTAAAGATCTTGTTCATAAGCGCCTGAAACGTAGCTGGAGCATTCGTTAGACCAAAGGGCATTACCAAGAATTCGTAATGGCCTTCCACTGTTCGAAATGCAGTTTTCTCAATGTCTTCCTCTTTCATACGTATTTGATGATAGCCTGAACGTAGATCCAACTTTGAAAAAATACCTGCTCCATGTAGCTCATCTAAGAGTTGGTCAATCACTGGAATTGGGTACTTGTCTGGTATTGTTGATCTGTTTAAGGCTCTATAATCGACACAAAAACGAAATCCACCATCCTTCTTCTTCACGAGCAAAACTGGACTTGAAAAAGGACTAACACTTGGACGTATGATGCCTGACTGAAGCATCTCACTGACCATTTGCTCCATGACTATTTTCCTTGCATGAGGATATCTGTAAGGATGAACCGACACCGCAGAAACACCTGATACCAGGTTAATAGCATGTTCTTGGCCTCGGATAGGAGGTAACCCGGTTGGGATAGCAAATATGTCACTGAATCTGTCCAAAAGATCATGGAGTTTTGGTGATATCTCTGGTACTGCGGATGATGTCACCACTGTAGTAGCTAACTGCACTTCTCTTCCAATGTCACTACTACTGTGAATAGGAGACAATGATTTCAGGGAAAATTTAGTGTTATGCAACTCCGGCTCTCCTAGCAAAGTCACCCTTTTCCCCCGATAAACAAATGTGAGTTCCTGCACCTTCCAATCTACCTCACATCTGCCTAACGTTTCCAACCATTGTACTCCTAAAATGACATCAACATTTCCCAGCTCTAAGGAGATAAAGTCTGATGTGAAAACTGTATCATTGAGAACAAAGTCAACTGCTCGGCAAACTCCAAATGCTTTCACAGTAACTCCATTCCCTAACAGCACATCTAAGCTACAAGCTGCAGAAACTTTCAAATGTAGCTTATTCACAACTGTAGGTGAAATAAAGTTGTGTGATGCTCCGCTATCGAGCATGACAATTATCTCCTTCTGATTAATTCTCCCACGCATCTTAGTAGTTTTGGGAGAAGAAATCCCAAGAAAAGAATTATATGACAACGTCATTAATTCCTGTTCTTGCTGTAACTTTTCCTGTAACATATCTTCCTCTTCTTGCTCTAACACCTCCACCTCCCAGCCGTTCAATAGAGAAAGAATTCGTAACTCTTTGTTGGGGCAAACGTTCGCATGAGCTCGAGACCAATGTGCCTTACATTTGAAACAAATTTTATCTCTTCTCATGGCATCCAACTCAGCGTCTGTATGCTTTAGGCGTGGACGTTGGTTCGTGTTACTCGACCCTGGAATATCTTTCTTCTGACCGTTGTCAATCTTACTCCTATCACCTGGTTGCCACGTGGTTGTTATCATCGTAGTCTTCTCCCCTGAATTATACTTCTTCTGGTTCACCTGACCGGTCACATTGGCATTACTGACTACTTTACAGAACACACTTGTCTCCATCCTCAAAACAGCTGAAATGTAATTCTGTAATCCTTGAGGGTCTTTTATGCGTATAACCTCTTTCATTTCCGTACTCAAACCATTGTAGAAAATCCTCTCTAACAAATGATCCGATAATCCCTGAACTTGAGCTGACAACGTCTCGAATTCAGATACATATTCCGATATTGTTCCAGTCTGTTTCAAAGCAAACAATTTCGTTTCTGGTTCCTCATCAATAGATTCAGAAAATCTGATCATCATCCTCTGCTTAAAATCATTCCAATTCCTAAAACCACCACGTCGTCTCACCCAACCAACCACTTCTTCAAAGGTCCCCGTAAGCACAAAGGAACCAAATCCATCTTCGCTTCATCATTATAACGTCCCAACGTATAGAAATACTCGATATCTGCAACCCACTCTACTGCACCAGAACCATCACAACAAGGCATCTCCAATTTCTTTAACATCGAATCCCTATTAGCTAAATTCAATCCCTCAGGGTCGATAACCTAGCGGTACACTTCCGGTTGGTTCCGAGAAGGAATGAGATACCTGAGAAGGATGACGGACATTT